>JASDQU010884203.1:0-33846 GCA_032191745.1 Picea mariana | reverse complement strand
GTGTCACAAAGGTGACACACTCTTTCATCCCATGGCGTTTTAGGAATTGACCAATGCCCAGTTTCACTATGGAGCTCGTGAGAATTTGTTCTTATCTTAGCAATGCTTATTTTTTTCTTTACACTTGGCAAAACAGATAGATAATTTTGATCTTCTAGATTAGGGTTGATTACATATTTATAATACCTTAATTTTATTTTTTCCTCTAACCCTTTATCACACCACATTTTTCCTTATATTTTGATTTGACGTTTTTTTTAATAGTATCTTTATTCTGCAAAATGGTTTCTTCCATGATTCCCCAATAGTTTAGCCAAGACTGGGCGTCTTTATGCCATCCTTGCTAGTAATGGTTTTTTTTAATAGTATATATATATATATATATATATATATATATATATATATATATATATATATATATAAAGCATTTATGTTTTATATAAATTTGAATTTTTTTAATATATTAATGAATTTTTTTAGTTTAAATGTTATTTTTTAAGATTTTTTATATAAATTTTAACTTTTTGTTGTAATTTTAGTGCGTTTTCAATGTTTTTTTTGGCTATAATTTTTTTTTTACCTTTTTTTAAATTTTTTCTCATTTTCTATTACTTTAGATATATATTTTTTTAATTGTATGGTTTGTTTTCCTCTTTAATTTTTTAAGTTTTTCTTCAATGGTTTTTTTAATATAAATTTGTTTTTTAAATGTTTTTTTTGTTTTGTTTTAATTTCAATTCTTTTTGTTCTCTTATTTTTTTTCAGTTTTTAATTGATCCAAAAAAAATGAATTATATATTTTTGGTAAATATTTAAAAATAGTGTTATTTAATTACAATTATTTTCTATGTATTGAAGAAAAGGTAAAACAATGTGTTAAAAATGATATTTTCCACTATATTTAAAAAGTATGGAACCATAATTTAATTAATGACACATAATTACATGAAAAATATTAATTTAAAATAAATAAATGGTGTACAACATTTTTAACATTGGATTGAGCATGGAAATATGATTAAAAACACCATTGAATAAAAATAAAAAAGTTTGAAAATAGATGAAAAAACACTGTTGAGAAAAAAATAAAAAATAAAAAATTTGAACAATTTGAAAATAACTGAAAAACCAAGCGTTTGAAAACAAAAAAGTGGAAACCTTATGTATCAGAAAATCTAAAATATCAAAAAACCACCTAAAAAGGGAGGGGGGTGCTACCAGTAGCACCATTTTTAAAAACGGGGTAAAAAACTTGACCCCCCAAAAAATGAGAACTATGTAGACTTCTCATTAAGTTGGTAACTATGATATTAGTAGTTGTGTTTTTTTTTATCATTAGTGAAGTTTTATTGTCTTTTGTTGAATATTTGTTGGTGATGCTAAGAATTTGATTCTCAATTGTTAGGGTTTCCTCAAAGGTGTCAACTAAAGTATTTTTACCATCCTTTTTCACAAAAATAGCAATGCTTGAAGGTGTAACGACCCCCATCGTTATGACAACATGCGACGCATAACAAGTGCAATTTTTTTTTTAAAGCAAGAAGGTAACCACGACAAAATTCAATCAACGCAACTCGATGACGAACACAATGCACGCAATTCAGACAACTTAACGACCCAGCATACTAGCACATCATGCAATCGGATGCAACATATGAAATTCAATTAGACAAAATAAAAATGACTACCCACCTGTCCTACCCTGCAAGGTTAGGACCTCTAGGACACATAAGCAACGTTCAAGCCCAGGTTCCCATCGATTTTGACCATATAAGGTCTCAAGGTTGGAGACTGTTCTGAGGAACAAGGAGGTGTCTACATCTCGCCCGACACACACAAGATCACCCCTACTAAGATAAAAGACAACATCAATCAATCCAACACAATAGCTTCGATGACTGGTAACTAGAACCTTCCCGGCGAGTGAGAGACAATCACAGCAAAGGTTACAAAAACAAGTACAACCATAAATACCACATCGAGAGGCTCATAACCCCAATCTAGGTTCATATGGGTTTATCGATCAATGTGCACAATGACCCACTCATAAGGTATCATGTTGTCACATTGTGACATGTGCGCAAGGAACCCATGGGCAAACAAAAATTTCTAAACCTTCAACCCAACATAAAATCAAATGTGCCTAAAATCCAACTGGCACTGACATACATTATACGATGCCATTAGACAAAGGCGCTCAAACAATAAAGAAATGTGAAAAAATTAACGACTATTTCGCAAGGAAACATAAATTGCTTCACCATATTTAGATAAATAAATTAAAATCAACCATAAATGTAAATATCATAAGGATTCCACCTATCATAGAATCAACATCTTTTATTAAAACTGACATATCCGAACATTCAATTAATTAATACTAGAGCTCTAGAATTACAGTAACAAATTGTTTTTACTCCCATTAATGTGATCCATTGATACCATACTCACACTAATCGATGACCAACCTGAATTATACATCATTACTAACACCTGGACAGCATTTCTAAACTTTTTGCAAGAATTAAATTGAGATTGTGGTAGTGGAATTAAAATGCAATAAAAGCATCGCATTAATTCAAGCAAAATGTTATTCTAATGCAAGGGAAAACAATTAATCTATTGGGTTGGATAAATGTGTCAAACGTAAATAAATCCAATAACCTTTTTACAAGGGAAGGAACTTAATTTAAGAAAAAGAATTAGGAACTTTACACATAGATCCTTTCGGCACTTACCATGCTACCCAGCATCTGCTTAATATACCAAAGTGCAATTCTTTACAATTAAAAACAAAACAAAAAATCCCCCTGCTACTGTGAATACTGCATCCCAAAATACACAGTCCTCATTACCAATTTACACCCAGCCATATGAGATTGATGGATACAGTATACAACCACAATTATAAAAATTAATAAAATATTAAAATATTGTCATTCCACAATTGTAATGGGCATGATAGTTGGTTTAATCCCAACTGTCATCACAGCAACCGTTTTTACAACATTAAATATTTTATAAAGATAGCCAAGGCCACTAATTAATATATCCCCTGGTGATATTCAGAAACTCAAAATAATTAATTAATATCTATGTGTATTTAATAAATTTATTTGTATTTATTCAAGGTTATTAAAAGTTGGGTGCACTTAACCCCACGGATCTCGGAAGGAACTATTACACCTGCCAACTGTCCGTAAATGGAGATTTCTCAAAGGCAAGAGAATAATTAATTAATTAAAATGGTGGATTGGAAATATAAAACTTGCCAAGAAAAATCAGAAATCACAGAATAAAAAAAACAATAGTAAATGCCACTGGCCACCTAAATATCGCTTATGTTCGAGCATCTCTACCAAGTAAATAGCTAACAGTGATTTTCATTGCCAAGTAAGAAGACGTTACATAGACGAGGAGAAAACGCGGCCAGGTTTTGGCATTTGGCAGACTTGGAATCACTGTTGTCTTTATTTTGTTTTTGTTATTAGCGTCCATATGCGATCATTCATTGATGTCTTTGGAAGCATTCAAAGCTATACAGGTATCCAATCATTGAATTTATTTAATTTAAAATTGATAACACATTTATTGGCGTCCTTTCTTTCCACTATGTAAGGATCGCATTAGTTTATAAAATTGTATACATAAATTATTGGTCGACGAATTTCATGAGTTTTATATCCATTGAATACCCGTCAATTTATATAAATAAACTTATAAAATATATACTAGAGAGTGGCAATTCACTGTAACTTCAATTATCACCATAAATTGTAACATCCCGCTTTGGCGCACTAAGCGAACTTATTCTTTGAGGACACTTTCTCGCAAGTGATCCGGACTATTATGTTATTAAAACTCTTGATTTTGATTATGAGGCGTTATGGGTTGATGATATGTTGTTTTACTACATTAACATAGACAGGTGTTATTGACTCGGTTTTACTAAGTGTTCGGGGTTTTGGACCTTGAGGATGCAGAGGCATCGATGGAACCCCTTAGACTCTGGATCGAGTTAGGGAGTGTGCTATTTGGGGTTTGATTGTTTTACTGTGATATTAGTGCATCTGACTAGATATGTTCTGACATGATTTGTTGATGATGTAGGCTGACGATAGCTTGCCGACCAGACTCACATATAGAGTAAAGGGGCCACACATGACTACTAGAGATGTTGAGGGAGAGGTGTGGACACCAGCCCTGCAACATCCTACTAGCACTCTCGTCGTGGCTCGAACTGTAGGTTAACGATTACCTAGTTCGAAAAGACCCACAATGTCGTGAGGGCCGACTATGATAGTCGCTCACGATGATTCTAAGGGGCGCGCAATAAGGCGAGGGCCCTATTCCTTAGAAGCCCTTAGTCTCACACAAGTTCACCTGGTGGAGTGTTGACTCCAGGGGTTATTGATGTCTACAAATCAGTCAAGAGGTGAGTGGCACCCTTGGAGCACCTAGTGTGTCCTGAAGGGTACGTCGTGCAAAGGAACAGATGAGGCGAGTGGCACCCTTGGAGCACCTAGTGCGTCCTGAAGGGCATGTCGCATTGATGATGATAGAGGGATGAACCTAGATGGACCTAAGACAAATAACAGGTTAAGAAATTTTAAAACAATTTCCCTAATTAAATGTCACCCAGTACAAAATCTAAGTTCTAAGTCTAAAATTTCGCTCGGGGTAAAATTTTGTTTACCTTTAAAAAAAAATAATAATAAATAAATAAAATAAAATAAAATAATAAATTTTAAAATAAAAACCACTTAAGTAATAATTATGGCCTTCATAAAATTTTGTAACATGAAGGGAGTAAGAAATTAAATTATTCATAAAAAATAAAATCTGTGGATATAAAAAGTAAAGAGAGAATTAATTATTTTATCATTTGATAATTTAAAAGATACTAAATTAATGATAAAAGGGAAAACAGGTTATATTCCACACCTGCCTTTTTGAGTTATAAGTAAAAGGGGAAAGAGGGAAAATCAAAAAAATAGGAAACTAGGGAAAGGAGGTAACATAAAAAGGAAAAAGGGGAACTTAAGGGGAAAAGCGAGAAGTCAACTTAGTAAGGAAACCACATTTAAGAGCTTTCTAATTTTAAACTGAATTAGCAATTTCATAATAGGGAAAGCCTTTAAAACCTGTAAGGGAATCTAGGGGCACCTAGGAGTAACTCTAGGTGGGTGAGGGAATAAAGATAATTACTTAATTAAAGAAATTAATTTATGAAGGAATGTAGGGGATGGGGGATACTTGTACGGAGAAGAAATTTTAGGATTATATTTTTAAAAAAACTTTAATTACATGAGATTTTAGGAAAGAAAGGAAGTGGGAAATTCTATATAATGAAGGAAGGAGAAGGAGGAAGGGATCATCTTCTGTTTGTGTAACATTACACTGCAGGAATATCGACTTGACTGATTTACTTGTGGGAGTTGGGATACCCATCTCGAAGAGGAGTGGTAGCTCAGCCTTGCAAGGCGAGCTGGGAGCTAGACGAAATTTCTAGATAGTGTGTGTGACCCCTTTGCGGCTCAGGGGGCTAAGGGGGAAGAAGAGTACCCCTTTACCTCTATTGTTGACTGTGTTGCTACAACCACGATTTCGTTGCTCTTTGGAGGTGTAATGTATTGGGTTGATGGCGTTTCTTGAGTAGCAATGGATTGTGGTTCAGTCGCATTAGTTTCCATCATTTGGGCACAATTATCTTTAGCTTGTAAACCTGTGTATTTCCCCATGAAGAAACCGTATAAATCTTCTGGTGCGGATCGATTTTGAGTTATGTTCCTTTGTGGACCGGAAACAACCAGTGTACCCACCTTTTGTGATTATAACAATTAAGACTATAGTTGTAACTAAAACAGCCAGTGTAACCACCTATTGTGATTGTAACAATTGAGACTACAGTTGTAACTAAAACAGCCAGCGTACCCACCTTTTTGTGATTATAACAATGCTATAACAGTTGAATTGATGAACAGTATTAAATAGTTTTTACAGCCAAACCTTATTAATTGATAACAGTAGCATTACACCTTTTAGTTATTGTTTTATTAAGGTTAATGGCCAGTAAGAGTGCGTTTGGATTAAATTGGGATTTGATGTCAGAATGAGATTGATTGCGCACCAGTGTTAATAGCAACCTTCAAATTAAAAAAGGATCTTTTAATGTTTTACTTTTTCAATCGATGAAAATAAGAAATGCATGGTAGACTCCAAATCCGAAGGTTGTTTTTGTCAAAAGGAATTATAAGTCAACATTGAGTTCTTAATTTGCATTATTTAAATAAGATTCAATCTTCTTTAAAATTCTTATACAGATATGTAATTTAGCATGTATATTATCTTAATTAATTCCTAAATTTGGATTGATCTTCTTATAGTTCTTTTAATGGATTGTAGAGTAGCTTGGGTCCCTTCCTTATTTCTCTTTGTGATTGAATCCTTTATACCTTATAAATGGACATGTAAGGTGGCATTGATATCCTTATGTACTACTTAAAAAGATTGGGATCTTCTTATGGTATCTTGTAGTAGGAAATGTATTTTAGCATTTAAATCTTACATATTGTTAATAGGTGTTGATCTTTTTAATTCTTTTAATGGATGTATAAAGCAGCCTTTACTTCCATTAATTGTTCATTAAGTTTGATCCTTTTATGATTACCTTGAGAAAAAAAAATGGATATGGATTTTGGTATTGAATTCTTAATTTATCACTTAAGTAAGATAATTCATTTCCTTGTGATACATAGTGAGATACATAGGAGTTGTACTTGTTACATGAGTTGAATCACTTGATAAGTGATGCTCAACTTGAATGAACCTGATCTTAACAAGTTACTAATCATGATTAGAATAAATTTATATCAAATTCAAAAATTGTAGTTATGATCTTGCGTTTCTTGTTATTTTTCATGTATTATCCTCTCGCTCAATTGTATTTAAATATTGCATAATAGATTGATTAATCATAGTAGATTATTTTATTTGCACCATGAGGAATTGAAGGTTAAATATGGTCGATAATATAGTCTTGAATTGACGCTTATGATGGGATTGAGGGGACCTAAATACCTCCTTGTTCCTCAGAACAGTCGTCAGACCTGAGACCTTAAATGGTCAAGATCAATGGGAACCTAGGCTTGAGCATTGCTTATGTGTCCTGGAGGTCCTAACCATTGCAGGGTAGGACGAGCGGGTAGTTTGTCTTGTATTTGCTGGTTGATTGTCATTCATTGCTTCCAGATGCTTGATGTGCATCTTAGGTCATCATGTTGTTGTTGTAGTTACATGCATCATGATCGTCGTCATGTTGCGACGCAGATTATAATGTCTTTATTACCCTTGTACACACGCACACAAAAAAAAAATGCACTTTCTTTGAGAGGTTGATGTTGTGACGAACGGGAGGTTCGTTATATAAATGCAATTATCGTTGTAAAAGAAAATTATTATTGTAAATGTGAAATATCACTGTAAATGCAATTTGTCACCATAAATGCAAATTATCACTATAATGTAAATTATCATTGTAAACGGTAAATGAAAATTATCCCTATAAATGTGAATTATGACAATTCTATTGCGTGTAAGATCAAAAATTTGATTTTTAAAAAGTAATTATTCTCATAATCTAAAATGTGAGAATCTAATTAATTATTGATRAAAATTCCATGCTAACCACAACCAGCAAACAGTAATCAAGATTAAGTTTGGAGTTTGCAAAAAACCATCTGTAATCACTCAACAAAATCTCATCACACTCCGTGGAATTCCATCTCGTGCAACAGAAGAAATTGTGCTAACTTGGGATAACACGGCCAGTACTCTTATTAAASCATAGGTATTGAAATTGCGTTTAGTAATATTCAATTTTTTTTTCAACTAAGGAAGATTAACTTGGGTTCATAAGAATTGTCAGGATAAAAGCAAAGGTAAGCATGGGACGTTTGACTGTGGCACAGTGAGGTAGAAGGGTCGGATTCCAACGCTAAGGGGATTATATATTAAAAAAAAAACTCAATGCCTGAGGCAAGATTTCAATTATTTCAACTTACTAGAAAACGAGATTTCATGGTTGTTTTAGCATGAGTTACATGTCCGTGCCTTGGATTGCCTTGGTACATTGCAGGGATCACTATCAGAGTACACAATGGAAGGATAAAAAAAACACAGGAAGAGGTAGTGATCAGAAATCCAAAACAACAGAACGAAGCCAATAGCCGACTACCTAGAAAAAAAGAAAAAAAACAAATCGCAATCTACAGGAATCAAAAGTCGAAACATCAACAACTGAGGGGGAAATCTTGTTTGCACAAAACTGAAAGCCTCTAAGGTTTACTACTTCTGCGCAATAACCTGTGTAAAATTTTAGCAGAGGAAATTAAGTAATCGCTACTAAAGGGAGGGGTTACAAGAAAAACAAGTTTTAATAGCCCAGCTCGACTACAACCAGCATCCTAAAACCACAACAGAAATTGAAATTGAATAAAATCTTAGTTTTAATGCCTTATTGTGAACAGATATAATTGCTTCAACTCGAAATGCACTGGTTGCTTCATTATCATTATTATTATCATACATACGATAATTTTAACTAAAATACAAACAAAATTCAAATATGTGTACCGAATCTAAAGGCGATGGTCTCATAGATGTTGTCCCACGCATGCGCTCTGTCCAGATCCTACTTGTCGACCAATGAGACCTCACCGGTACCTCCCATCCAACGCTAGGGTTACTCTTCTTTCCCATGAGCCCCTCGAGTCGCAAAGGGGCCATGCACACAATATCAGAGAATGCTAGCTCCCAGATCGCCTCGCAAGGTTGAGCTACCACTCGTTATCTGAGCTGGGTATCCCAACTCCTACAAGAGAAATTCAGTCAAGATAGAATTCCGACAGCGTAACCTTACGTAAAACAGATGTGATCCATACTCCTCCTCTACCATCCTTTTTATAGAGTTTTCAAGTGATTAGTTTACCAAACCCTCATTAGGTTCATTTTTCATTTATTTAATTAGGAAAAACCTCCCTCGTACACATGTCGCCCGATCCCCTAGTTGCACCAGAAATCAATTTATTAATTAATTAAATTTTCCTATTTCCCTCACCCACCTAAAAGCGTTCCTAAAAACTCTCTTTGGTGTCCCATTATTCCCTTACAATTCTTAAATGACTTACGCCTTGCTTAAATCCTAGTTGAGTTCATAAATATAAAGTTCCAAAGGCTAGATTCCTTACTAAGTTAGACATTCCCCTTTTTCTTTAAGTTTCCCCCTTTTTAACTAAGTTCAGAATTAGCAAGTTTAGACAAACAACCATTTACACCCTTTTAATAATTAAACCTTCGTTAAAAAAATTTAATTTAATTAATAAATATTGAATTTTCTTTACCCCCTTGTCATATGTCTAATTATTTTTTTTTTGTTCAGAGGTTCTAGTTAGACCTAGGTTTTAAATTCACTAGGCTTGGCAACAGTTCTTAAGGGATAAATTGTTATTAAACTTTACTCATCACATCATTCATCTTAAGGCTAACCAGGTCCTAAGGAGGCATAGTTTTCTAGGCACTAGGTTTATTAACTTACCATAGTTAAAATTGTGACGTGCCCTTCAGGATGCACTACGTGCTCCAAGGGTGCCACTCGCCTCTTTTCGTTTTATTTGTGCGACGTGCCCTTCAAGACGCATTGCATGCTCCAAGGGTGTCACTCGCCTCTTTCCATTTTATTCACGCGACGTGCCCTTCAAGATGCTCTACGTTCTCTAACGGTGTCACTTTCCTCTTTTTGTTTTATTCACGCAATGTGCCCTTCAAGACGCAGTACATGTTCCAAGGGTGTTACTCACCTCTTGACTGAATTTGGCAGACGTCAAACCCCTGGAGTCAATACTTTGTCAGGTGATCTTGTGGGAGACTAAGGGCCTCTGAGGAATAAGGACCCTGCCTTATTTGATGCCCTTAGAATCATCGTGAGAAACTGTCACAGTCTTCCCTCACGGCATCGTGGGTCTTCTCAAACTAGGTAATCGTTAACCTACAGTTCGAGCCATGGAAGGAGTGCTAGCAGGTTGTGGCAGGGCTACTGCCACACCTCTCCCTCAATGTTTCTGGTTGTTGTGCATGACCCCTTTACTCCAAATGTGAGTCTGGTCGACAAGATATCGTCATCCTGCATCCATCAATGAAACATGTCAACGATAAAAATCAACATCATAATATCTAATTATATGTACATATGTCACATCAACAACATTCAAACACTAACAGTCCACTCCCTGACTCGATAGGGAGTCCAAGGAGTTTCATCGATGCCTTGGCATCCTCTAACGTCCAGAGTCCTACACACTCAAGAGAACCCAGTCAATAGCAATTGTCGATGTAAATACAACAAAAATAACATATCATCAAATCCACAATATCTCATAATCATAATCAAAACAACCAATAGTATAATGACTCGAATCACTTGCACTCAAGTGTCATAAGTCTGCTCAGCGTGCGCAAGAGCGGGATGTTACAGAAATAAGAGTTGTAGTGTAAAATTATATGAGGAAATTCACAACATGCCTTGAATCTTCAGGAATTTTATTCATTAATGTCAAAAAGTGTTTATTAAAGTCTTTAATTTTTTTCATTTTGATTCATTTTAATTCTGGAAAGTTATAAAACTAAAATAGCAGGTGTTTTATCTTCACCAATTTTTTTAATAAAAGAAGTTTCAAAATCATTCCAACTTAAAATTGTACCTTGAGAGAGAAAAAAATAACATGTTGATGCTTTGCCTTCAAATATAAAAGAAAAAAATTCTACAAACTACATCTTCATGTTCAACATTCATCAAATTAACAGCTAACATAAATTTACTTACATGATCTTCATGTGATTCTTTATTATCTGGATCAAATTTTGGTAGATACTTCTCTGGATGTTTGTCTAAGTCATGATGTTGTCTAGGTACAACCATTTATCCTAGTGATAACCATGGCCTTCTTGGTTGTTGACCAACCATCTATCTGGGTGGTGATGGATATCTTCTTGGGCTTGGTGATTGTGAAGCTTTAGGAGTGTGTTGTGGACTGGATTGAGGTGATTGTTTAGGAGAACCTAGTGGAGATTATGTGGGACTCTCGGGAGGAGAAGGTGGTTTTCTTGTACCTCTGGACAATAAAGCAGTTACTTCACTAAAATCCACTTTACCTTGTACAACTTGAGATAAAATTGAATCTAATACATTTTCAGAAAAAAAAATTGGACTTACCTGGTTGTTCCTATCTTGGATATTTACCTTTTTGTAGAACAAGAAACTCATTATGGGATTGACCAAGTTCTTTACTCTGATCTTGTGTAATAACTTGTAATAATTTTTCCTAAGCTATTGTCGAATTAAACAGCCAACCTTATGATGCTATTATTGTATCACTAGATTTAGATTGACATGTTGTAGCAGGTATGTTTTGTGATTCCAATTCTAGTGTTTGAGGTAAATGAACTAATGGTTCTGATATTATTAATTTAGAGTGTCATGATGATTGTGATACTTCTTTATATTGTCTTGTGACTTGTCCCTTTTGAGAAGTTATGGGGTTTTTTTTGGGTGGCTTAGACATTCATGATCCCCTACCTGTCATTCAAAAACATGTCCCTCCTTCTAGTGCAAATTGTTGACAGGTGGAAAATTCCTTCTGCAATAGGGGAATATCACCTAATCAAGGCCCCAATTAGGCATATACTCATTTGGTATGGTGATATCCACTAGTATGTGGGCCCGAATGCCACATCAAAATTTTCTTTGAATGTGATGAAAAGTCAATTCGAAGGGAGAATATATGACCTAACATTAATATAATTTATACATAGTAGCTATTTTAATATTTGCATACATAGAAGGAAAAACAATTACTAGATTCAACAAATAATTCACTAACAAATTATTTTCCCCATTTCTATTAACAAATTTTATGTTATGTTTGATCCACAATCTTGAATGTGTTCATTCATGTACTACTTCACAAACAGGAGTAACTTCCTTGGTTCATGCTCCTGGTCTTTATTATTTTTTTCCTCGACCTAAAAATATGAAAAAAAAAAAAATAATTAAAATAAACAAATTTGGTTCCTTCAAAAAATAAAATCAATCGGTAACTTAAAAATATATGAAAATTGTTTGTTTCAACTATTTTATAAATATTGAAATTGATTCAATAATTATTTTGGATCTAATCTGTAGGAAGTTGGATAAAAAGGTGGTCACGCCAGACAGGTAACCATATATTTTAAGGATTTTGGTAGTCGTGGATATTTATACCACATTAGCTAGGTAAAAATAGCAAATGGTGTTTATAATGTTTAACTAACTCATAATATTTCGTGTGCAATTAGTATATAGTGAGCCAATTGAACACTTAGTTTAATTTTAATCTTAACCATGATCAAAAACCCCAAAAAAATTCAACCATGACATCATGTATACGTCAGCAAATAGGTGGGATGACACATGAAATAGGTTGAGTGAAATACACATCTAAATGTTCTTGTTCACTCCTAGATCCGGATATAATTTTAGGCTTAAAGTCATCCGGGATACGGGGATCTAAATTATCAAACAATGCATCAAACAATGCACCCTCTGAGGGCTTCCTAGATATTGATGTGATAAACTTTAAAGTAATCTGGAATCCAAGATCCTCCACATGTATAAACAATCTTGCACAACCCGGATCTAGATGTGATCTCATGTCTAGAATCATCTATGATCCAGAAATCCGTATAAACAAAAAGCTTCTTCACAAAAATTCCTATCTAATCCAGATGTGATTAAACTTTAAACTCATCTCGAATCTGTGATTAAACTTGAAACTCATCTGGAATCTGGGATAATTTCCTTGGCTTTGTTGAATTATCTTGAAACATGTCTAGATCCATATATAAAAATTACATCTACCATCCAACTCACTCTAAAAACAACAGTTTTTCTTTTGATCCATATTTTATTAAAAAAAATCATTGAAACAAATCAAATTAAACAAACTCATAAAATTCATGAAAAGTAATAAAACAAATTGAATCAAAATGTATATAAAGGTGAAAGAATCAAAATTAACTAGGTAGATAAAAATTCATAATGTAAGCCAAACTTAGAAGGGTCTCCATTATTTTATGAAGGATTCATATTATAATGGGGCGTTATTGTATTGGCTACAACATGGCATCCAAATGTTTTATGGTTTGATTAGATCATTGAAATCCTTGAGAGGATTAGACCAATCACATGTCAATTCACATTACCACTAGACCTACGTAAGTTACATAATATAATGTCTATTTTCAATTTCACACTAGTATGTATTAGATACATCTTGTGAGATAAAAAGACTAACTTATAAATGGTATCAATAAGTTTTGATCAAATGAAGGCCCAATCGGACCAGTATAGTCTAGGGTCTACTATTAGGGAAGACACAAAGAAATTGTATCATGATTTCTCTTATATTTTGAATGACTATAACTTAAGGACGAAGTTTCTTGAAGGGTGGGTGTATGTAATGCCCCATATTTTGTCCTTAGGCAATTAGAACTTTGATTTTTTACCCATCTTAGTATTCATTGCTTAGCATCTATTTGGTCACTAAGATAGACATTTGATATCTGTACATCTGGACCTATTTATGTGTTTCGTGATATTATTTTTACTATTGTATGCTCATGATGATGATAATTATGAGATTTGTTTAAGCATGCAAATTAAAATGTGAAATTTCAGTGTGTGGATATTGTTAGCACTAGAAGTCACCTTCAGATTGCATTGAAGGTAATCCCAATACCCATTAGTTTATATGTCACAGGTAATTGAGTTTTGAGTGGTCAAATGGAGAAAACTCAATAATAATAGCATTCTAACTCAGAAATCCGGACTAGCATGCATAAGCAATTGACGTCTGGAATCAAATTCAGTTAGTAAGTTGGAGTAAGGGTGAGTAGGAGGAATATTTAGTGATAAAGGTGTAGAGGTCCACTATGAACATCAAATTTTTCAGCAGCATAAGGAGGAAAAACTTAAACACAAGGTCCTCTTGGATTCAAATTTCAAGGAAGCTGAAAGAAATCATAACAGTACTATAATCAAACATTTATCATAATATAGTTACAACAATCCATGTGAATCAATCAAACGTGAACTCTCTCAGTATCAGAGGAAAATAAGATGGAGTAAGAAAGATGACTTAGATTAACCAAGATGTCTGGAAAAAAAAATACATAACCAGAGAACTAGTTGTTCTCAATCAAAATATTACAATATCAGGGAGCCTAGCTCAACCATTCGACCACAAAAAAATATTGAAACTGAGTATATATACTCAAAACTGCTACAACTACCAGGAGCATGATCAAGCCCCTGCATTCAAAGCTTCCAGTCGACACCCTCTCTATCAGATTGTGCAGGCCTTCTCATGTTAGATGCAAGACAGACGTAGTTATGCGTTTTACGGGAAAATCCATATAGGAGGAAGCTTCGGGTGGACAGTCCGCTTTCATGGCTGCTCACTGCAACACTTTCCATTTATGGAGTGAGACGAGGTCTCAATTTCCACCCCTATATTCAATAACTTCCTTCATTGGGATCAAGACGAGGCCTGACACCCATGAATGCTTCCAAGCGGTGCCCACAACTTCTTCAAGTCAATCCTGACACCTCGAGGCTCTGCAAATATTCCCCTATGACTAATGCGGGTGTTGTAGGTGCTAAGCTCATTCTTCATCACCCCTTCATGCTTGTGACCTCAGGCTGTGACCTAGCTCTTATCCCATATGACGCTTTGTTATTTCACCCTTTGGATATTTTCACAACACCAGACCACAGAATTCTCGATGCCCTCTTTGACGAAATCTCTGAGAAATGGGCGCTAGTTTCTTTTCCCATACACGCCCCCCATATGACCTCAGGCTGTGACCCAAGGCTCCACCTCTGAGCACTTCGAAACTTCGGGCTTCGGTCACTTCGGCACTTCGATCTTTACCCATCTCTCATTTCAAATTTCCCGAAGTGACTTTCTCTGCAGCTCGGATCTGGTGCCACGCATCCCTCTAGATCAGACAGATCCTGCTCACTTTGGGTTTTAGGACTTCGGAACTTTGACGAACAACTTTAACAATATTCCGAACTCCCAATTCTCATGATAATTTTCTACCTTCAATCTCTCCCGATGAGATCTAAAGTCCATATTTAACCTTTGCTCTACCTTGGGACTTCCCACCTTTTGCTATGGCGCTATACTTCACACACTTTCGGATTTCGAACACCCGCAAACCATCGATCTGAACTCCACATCGAATCCTAGTCGTTGGAAGATGAACTCACCTGTTTGCTTGATTCGAGTCTGGAATGGGTCGCTCTGAAAAGGTGTGCTTTGAAATCGAGACTGATACCCGCGCAAGAAAAGGATTGGGTCGCCATGCAGCCCTTAGACATATTTATGTGATAATAGATAAGAGTTCAAAATTATGTTGTGAATGTATAATAGATATGTGGCATGATGTAAATGAACATACATTTATTAATTGAATTTAAATACAAATATAGATTCCCATATGAAATTGGTGATGTATATGCATGTAAATGAATTATTAGTAAACTAACCTACAAGTTGATGAGCTATGTAATAGCCAAATCACTGTAGCGTTATGGTAATCTAGATGTCATAGACATCAGGAAGATATTGTATATTATAAAGTTTTACTTGTGATTTAATTATAATTTCAAATATTTCTATGATTTGTGGTAAGTGTGGTTTTGACAAGATCCATAGCTTGCCCAGAGTGGTTGTTTGAAGACATCGCTCTAAGAATAGTAATTGCACGGTCTAACTTGATATAAGGTGTTGACCCTAGTTTTATAAGGAAGGGTGGAGGTATTAGCTACCCAGTATCCTATTGACCAAAATACTATCATGAGGGGTTGTTGAGATCAATCCATGCTTCTAAAATTTCCTTCCACTTTCTTTTTTCCCGAATTTTTTTTCCATTTATTTTCTCTCTTCTATACTTTCCCTTTTTTCCCCTTTTCCTTTCTTCCCTTCTTATATCCCTTTCTAGTTCCCATACTTAGTCGTATTTTAGAAATCAATGGGTTTGCAGGTAGGCGGGTTTGTGGGTGTTCATCCCCCATCCATTTTCCTATATCTTTAGTCCTACTGACCGCACTACTGTATTATACTTAGCCTTTTTTAAAATTCACGGGTTCGCGGAGTTGAGCTTTCATCTTCCAAATTCCACGATCTCCACTTTTTGATCCTCATTTTAACCATCAGACTTGTCACGGGTTTTGAGTCTCTAAAATCATTTTATTTCTTCTGCATGCAATTCTGACCGACCGCTTTTCTACACTTTAAATTGTTTTTTATCATCCACAATCATGGGTTGGCGAGTTCCCAGGTTGACGGGTTCCCGGGTTGGCGAGTTCGTGAAAAACTTCATATTCAAAACTACTCTCATCTGTCCTCGTTATTCTCGCGCTTATTCTGATATGCATTGAATGTTGTTTAATGCTAACAACAAATTGTGCAGGCTTCGAAGAGATTGTCATTAATGGAAAAACAATCGAGGAGATTATTCATTAAATTGCATTAACTCGCCATTTTCCAAAGAATTATATTATTTTCATCTCTCCGAAAAGATTTATTTCAAGTTATTATTCAGCTGAAAAATACTCCCGTCAACTTAATGGCAGCAGTAGCTAGACAACAATTATGTGGAGATACTTTGAATATTTTTGGTCGTGAATACCAGAAATTTCAGTGGTCCAGAGCATATTCATATTACTCATCTCCTCCTACACAAAAAGACATAATCTCGGCATCCTGAATTGCTCGTGCAGGGTGTGTTCCTGAGGTATTCGACTGCAAAGAACTTGTTGCATGGTGCGTTGAGAAGTACGTGTCGAGCCAGAGAATTATACAACTCCAAGATCATTCCCTCATTTCCCTTTCACCAAAAAAAATTTGCAAGATGTTGAAGCTCCTATAGCCAACACTTACCTTCAAAGGAGAAGACTGTAGTGATTTTCTGAAGAAAAATAACAATGGCATGGATATCCTTCCTAAATATCTGGAGAATCCTGTGACTATTCCAGAATACATAACCAGAATCTAAGTCGATTCTTTTAAAAATCCCTTTCGAGAGATTGCGTGGATGTTCACCAGGTTGACAGGTCAAGAAATCACTGCTACCATTTCTCTCATGATTCTTTATATTTTATATTTTACAGTAAAAGAACAAGTTATCTTTGACTGGGGAAAATTTATTTCCATCAAAATCTCATCCCAGTTATCACATTACAAAAGGGACAAAAAAAATTATGGATTCCTATTTGGTATTTTCTATAGTGTATGGTTGTCGATTTCTAAACTTGACTATATGTAAGAAGGTGAACTGTGAAATAGATCCAGTTACCTTATGGTATTAGGCATTGTGGAGACACAAGACTTCTCTGTATTTTTACGAAGTTTACAATGATTCTATCTCAATATTCAAAGGGTTGTTTCTTGGTAAAAATATCCCCAGGATATCTGATCAGCCTAACAAATTCTTGGAGAAAAAGGAAACGATAGAGTAGATGGAAAATCATAGTGTCATTAGGATATTATGTTCCAAAGAAAATCCCTCTTTTCTTCCATATTATGTATCTGACAAATTGTTTATTACAGAAGTGGAAAGGAAATACAACTTTTGGCTACATGTTTTCCATGAAAAAGGGAAAAAACAATTCATCCCCTTACCGTGAAATATTGGAGATTTCATTTTCAGGAACATAAATAAAATTGACGATTTTGCAAACCGTTTCAATAACATGAGCTTAAAATATGTTGAAAATATCAAGGGCTTTGACCCTAACAAAATCTTTGTGGAACACATGCTTTCGATAGGATTTAGTAACTCATTCATTCATACTACCTTGAATGAAGAAGAAGAAGAAGGTAACAACCAAAGTACTCATGTACAGGAGGATGGTGACCTAGAAACAATACTAAGCACTAATGATTTATATAAGCAAAAAGGAAAAGGTCCCATTGAAAGGAGTGACCAGTCTCTAGTTGTTACTCCAAAAACTACCACATCCCGGAGCAATGCTCCAATGGATCACCCAGTTAGAAAGATTGCCAACAGTATTTCAAGCGATGGAGGAGAGAAGAATCCCCACCCACCCCCACCCTCCCGGGAAAATTGAGAATTCGCATAAGTTACCTGTAAGAAAGAAAATAAAAAATTCAATACAAGAGGAAGAGGACAACCTCATATAAAATGGCATCCAAATATTTTCTCCAGATGACATGGAGTTAGAGACAGATATTGAGAAAATATTTCTCGCGATGGAACAGCCAGAAATTGTAAATCAACAAAATGTTTTATTGGAAGTTGTTGCAAATGATATTTTTAGTGAAGAGGAATCCTTCACTCTTCAAAGTGTTATTTTTTATAAGGAGTCTAAAAAATTGATTGTGGATAAAGGTGATCAGAAAAATAAAAAAGGAAAATCTCTCTCAGAGGTTGACCTGAAAGACATGTAGCCATCCCAAATATCTAAAATTCACAAAGAAATCAGTGATGCTCTTGACGTTTCCATTGATGTGTTGGAGGTTGAAAATGCCAAGCTAAGAGAAAGGATCAGATAGTTGGATAATGTCTTAATGTCTCTTCTAATCGTGGAAATTCCTTTATCAATGGTCAAACCAACCACACCTGCAATTAAGCTGAAAGGATATTCAAGCCTACTCACAGCATTCAGGATTTATGTAGAAAAAAATATTAAGAAGAGAATGTCACTAATAACAGAGGCATAGGAGGTTTCAAAAAATGTTGTTTCTCTTGGCTTAAGGGCACATTCCTTCCATGAATATCTGCAAGTTGATCTAAATAAAAAATAAGGTTTCTACACTGATGATGTGTTACCATTTGGAATTAAAGTCTTAAACATGAAGGAACTGAGAAGAAGAGAGGAGTATTTACCTTCCCCAAGTCGAATAAAATAGTTAAATGCTTGCCGGAAGGAAACGATTAAAAATTTGAGTAACATTGTTCAAGCATGCAGTGAATCCATACTGAAATTTAGAGAAGAATTGTTCAAGAGAGTCACGGAGATAGATCTAGCAGGAGGTAATAACGACGTACAAGACCCTAAATTAATTCCCAACTCAATGTTTCTAACAAAGCAACAATTTTATGAACAAGTTAAGATATTCAAAGGGTTATTAGTTGAAAACAATTATGGCATACTCGAATATAATGAAGATGAAATATACAATTCACTAGTTGATTATTTCGTGAAAAATCAAGACATTGAGGAAGCATGAAATAAATGTCACATCATTATTCAACATTAAAATCCGACATGAAATAAATGTCGCACCAATGAAAAATTATATTGAAGATTGGTTCAGAAAGGAAATCAACAAATTAACCAAAGAAGGGAAAGAAACAGTTCAGATTGTTCCTATAACCATCAATGAAGACAATAAAAGGACAGCAGCAAGAAAGTGAAATACATGAGAGACCATCATAGTAAGTTCATGTTGATCATATCTTTCTTACTTTATCAGTTTTTCATCCAGTTACTCTGCTTCTTTAACTAGAAAGATTTAACTGAAATATGATAACTTCTCCCTATCTTCTTTTCAGGTCTTGTTATTCTACCATCGCCCACCATCCTCCTTCTACAACTTACTTCTTGTTCATATTTCCTTTATGGTCTATGGGAGCCCCAATCTGAGTCCTAAGGAAAAATGCATTTAAATTTCAAGGCTTTGTAACAGACTATATATTTTTCAGAAATCCCAAGAGAACTATTTTGGGATCAATTTTGATTGTACTTTGTAACTCTGAGTTTTGATTATAAAGTATTTGAGATTGATATATAATTATATTTATTTGAGCTCCCCATGTTTTCACTCTATTAAAGCTATATTATGCATCCAAACCATCTTCTTTTATTTTATGTGTTCAGAAATCTTTAGTTTAACTATGATGGAGGTGAGGAAATTTTGTCTATCTTTTTCAAGTGTATGAAGTGTGCGGTTCCTAGTCATTTCTCAGAAACTTTGTTTAAAAAGAAAAGAAAACATTTTCTTTCTTGTTATTTTTTCTTGCAATCTTTATATTTCTTTGATTATCACAACGAACTTCTGCAAATTCCTATATTCTAAAAATCTAGAGTTCCAAGAAAATCTTAAAACAAAGAGGAGTACCACCTCTATAAAAACAGAGGAGGATTTATATCCCCATGAGGTTTTTGTTTCGGTCCTGATGGATTAAAGCGTCAACATTTTTTGTGACCATACTAGGGAATGAATTGAAATTTGAAATCTAGTTTAGCATATTTTGAAAAATACATGACTTTGCCCCAGGTTGATCAGCCCCACCTGGAAATTGGATTGAATAATTAATATATCATATTACATCAGATATATAATCTGGTAATAATGAAAATCGATACCCGAGAAGAATTGGAAAGGTCCTGGCAGACATTGTTCCAAGAAGAAGAAAGAGAAATCCTCCAAAGACATAGGAGAGGCGAGTGACAAGACCAAAGGAATGAAAGACCAACTAGAGAAGCACAAAGATAAGGTTGGGATTGAAGTTGGATGAATACAAGGGACCCATTACCACAAGTAAAATCAAGCAACTTTGTATTCTAAGAAGTGGAAAATATATTTTTGAAATATCTATGAACACGGACAAAATAAATGAACAACCGTGAGAAGAACTACAAAGAGAACCTCATGAGGAGAGACAAGAAGGTGGTGGAAGAAATCGATAAAACCTAAGATTTTAAAATCAAATAAGAGTAAGAGATTACCCTTTAAATATTATAGGTGAGCAACATGACCTCCCCACTCTCCCTAAGGGTACCCTAAAGGAATTTTCTGGAGTCGGAACAATTGATTCCAAAAGACACCTTAACTTATTTCTTGATGTTTTTTATTTTCATCGTCTTGAATATGATGATGTGATGGTAAGGTTATTTCTTCAAACCTTATCGGGAAGAGCTTATGAATGGTATACGACACTACCTAGTATTTCCATTGGCTCATTTAATGACCTTTAATCCATGTTCTTGACTATGTTCGCCCCTCCAGTTGCATATCATACCCTTCTCATCGATTTCACCCAGATTGTTTTGAGGAAGAATGAGACAATATGATATTTTAATCTCAGGTTCAATAAAACTTTGAGTAAGATTCCAGAAGATAAAATACCTAATGACCCAGTCATACTTGGTTTTTATAAGAATGTGATGCCCCCAAATGTGAAATATGCTATCATAACATCCCGGATGGATACCTTGGAGGAAGCAAGGATTAAATCCACTGAGATGGAAGAAATTATGATTGAGACGGGTGTCGACCCTGACATTATCTTCAGAAAAGTACAAAGGAAGCTGGGAGGCTTAAGTATTGATAATCAAGGAGCCTCTAGCTCAATAAATAACGAAGAGTTGAAGCCACGACCAACCCAAAATCAAACAATTGGAGGAGTATTTTTCAAGGGGACCATACCAGATGTGAAGGTAGACCCTGTTGTGGCACAAGAAACCAAGAAAAGAATTGAAATTGAAAAAATTAATAGAACCATCAGGAAAATGTAGAATGAGATAACCAGATTAAGAAGGGGGGGAATTTATGAAGCAAATATGAGAATTTTGGTCCAAGATAAAAGAAGGAACCCTCCCCAATAAAATAGAGTGAGGTTTGAAAACATTGATAATTTGCAAACGCCAAGGGTTCCCATGCAACCAATCCCCAATGCAGATGTTTTGGATGATGTATATGATGAGAAAATGGTTGAGCAAGGGAACTATTATATACCTTATGAAAGTTATGAAACTGTATAGATGGACGGATGTGATATGTCCATGTATATATTTGAGGAAGGCAACAACGACCCCGACTTGCAAGAAAATGTCGCCCAGACAAGAGAATTTGTAAATAAATCCAAGAATAAAAATGATTCTGAAAGAGAAAATGAAAAAGATAAAGAAAAAATAAATGAGAATGTGACGAATAGCATTGGAAGCAAGAAGCAACACCTGATGTCAAACCTCACCTAGATGAAATACAATGTCGTAGAGAACTTGAGTAAACTAAGGATAACTCTTCCTTTTACAGAAGTGGCGAAGATTCCCCAACAAAGGGAAAACATTTTAAGATTATTGGATGATTCGTCTAAAAAAGTGGAAGTGTTTTTACAAGTCCGAAGAAAATCCAGAACAAATCAACCGTCAAGTTGATAGGTAAAATCTTGCCCTTTTATATTTCATTTGAAAATCATGATGTTTCACTTTATAATATTTTAGTCGATACTGGCATGACCAATAATCTTATGCCACGAGAGATCATGGAGGCATTGGGCATGAACTGCACCAAATATTATGAGACTGGTGAAAGTATATATGCAATCGATTCCATACAAGTGCCATCTTATGGTGAAATTAAAGACTTTTATGCTTAGATCATGGTGGCTCCCCATATTATTATAGTTTTCAATATTATTGTGGTAGACCTCCCTCCTTCATATGAAGTTTTTCTAGGAAGAGATTAGTCATCTATGATCGGAGGATACATAATGAACGATGGAAGCTACATGATGTTGCCAGACAAAAAAAGATCAATGATTAAGGTTCCTCGTGAACCCATGAAACCCTTCTCTTTCAAAAGGAAGGACAATGAATTAATGGAATATTATATAGACGTTGGGATCATAAACTAGACTATCCTAGACATGGAACAGACTGAAATCCTAAAGAAAATTCAAGGTATGGAGAATCAAGAGCATTTGTTTGAACGTTATTGGAGGATGTCATTCGATGGAGCTTGCTCAAGTTCTGGGAGTGGAGTTGGAAATGTCCTTGCCTTGAATTTGCATGTACCAATAATGAGGAAGAATGTGAAGCTTTGATTCAGGGAATGATTCTTGCACAATAAGTTAAGATAGAAAATCTACTTGTGACTAGCGACTCCGAGTTGGTAATAAATCAAGTCACCTAATGGTATAAAATCAAAAAGGAAAGACTCAAATTATATTTCAAAAGAGTTAACGAATTGATGGAAGCCTTCATTTCTTTCAACATTTCTTTCATCCCAGGCAATAAGAATCAGAAGGAAGATTCATTGGATTTGGCGGCCTCATCATCAAACCTAGCTGATGTTCAAAGAAAAACATATTTTCAAGTAGAAAGAGTATTTCGACCTTATGTACCTAATAACCATGAATATTTACAAGTATTTGAGAATGATGATGATGATAAAGATAATCACATATATGTTGTCTCGAAGGATTGTATTCAATATGAGTCTCTTTTTACAAGAGATGATCATGCTAAGAATCTCCTGGAAGAAATTTCACTCTGAAAGGTCCAAGAAACAAGAAAAATCAATATTGGAACTGACAGTTACCCAAAATATGTCAACTTGGGAGTCGATTGCACAATTGAAGAAGTTGATCAATATGTTGCATTGTTTAAAGAATATCTTGATGTGTTCGCATGGAGTTATGATGATTTGAAGGCTTATGATAAAACAATATTTCAACATATTATTCCCTTGAGAGAGGGGGAAAATCCGATCAAGTAAAAGATAAGGATGATAAACCCAAAATTAAAAAGAAATTAAAGAAGACTGGAATAATACACCCGATTAAACATTCTGATTGGCTTTCAAATCATGTGATAGTAAGAAAGAATATTGGGGATATTGGGATGTCTGTAGATTTCAGGGATCTTGAAAAATCAAGTATAAAGGATAATTATGCTTTACCTAACATGGAGTTTCTTCTCCAGCAAGTCATGGGATCAGCCTGCATGTCCATGTTAGATGGTTTTTCTGGGTATAATCAGGTCTTGGTTTTTGAGGAAGACAGAGCAAAGACAACATTCATAACATTTTGGGAGACATATGCATATGCTAGGATGCCCTTTGGTTTGAAGAATGTAGAAGCTACATTTCAGAGGGCCATGGATCCTACATTTAAGGGGTTGAAAGGAAAATTCATGGAAGATTATCAAGATGACTTAACGGTACATTCAAAAACAAGGGATGATCACATTCATCACATGGGGAAAGTTTTTGACAGGTGTAGATTATATGGTGTTTCCTTAAATCCAAAGAAATGTTTATTTGATTTAATTCAAGGAAAATTGTTAGGTCATATTGTATGAAAGGAAAGAATCTATATAGATCCTGAAAGAGTTAAATATACAAATGAACTTAAACCCGCATCATCTAAGAATGGAGTTCAATCATTTTTTGGTAAGATCAACATTGTACGAAGATGTGTTCCTGACTATGAAAGTATTGTGTATTCGATCAATTTATTGTTGAAAAAGGACCAAAGTTTTGAATGGATAGCGGATACACAAGAATATTTCAATAATATCAAAAGGGAAATCACTACATCTCCAGTCCTTATTAGCCCATATTTTCAAAGAGACTTCATAATTTATTCATTTGCTACAAAAACGGTGGTAGCATCTATTCTTAGTTAGATGAATACCAAGGGTGATGGACTGTTGATTAGCTTCATGAGAAAGACCCTTCATGATTATGAATTGAGATATTCAGAATTGGAGAAACAAGCCCTATCTCTTGTGAAGGAAATGGCACACTTTCAAACTTTCATATTAAATTCTCATGTCATCACTTACGTTACATCCTCTCCTGTGAAGATGATTTTAAATCAGCAATTGAGAGAAGGAAAATGGGCTAATTTGCTGGCAAAAATTCAAGAATATGACATTGAAACCAAACATTTAAAGGCAGTCAAAGGACAGGGTTTATGTAAAATCATTGCAAATAGTGATTCTTTAGATGGAATGATTTAAATTTTAGTAGGATAACCCATGGCAGATTCAGACTGGTATAGAGATATTATATTTTATTTGAGTTGTGGACAATTTCTAGTCACCATGAACCCAAAAGAGAGAAGGACATTGTTGGCCCTTGACCAAGTTTTGAGGATCCTTAGTCATGTTTAAACTACTTTTGTGACTTTGACAGGATGTCGAAGGAGGAGCGCAAGCCGAAGCGAAGATCGCGGGATCTCATCCCCTTTTTAGGGATTTTTGGGTCTTGGGTTTATGTAATGGGTATGGGGATGTCCGCCCATGGGTTTACCCATGTTTAGGCCCATTTTGTAATGTATAAATAAGTAGCTAGGTGATGTAATTAAAAAGTGGATGCCCTGCTAGCTGCTAAAGGCAAGTGAAGGCCAATGTGCTAAGTGCTAAGCGTTAATTTATAAGTGCAAGTGATAACTGTAATTGCTTTGTGCATACTGTGTGAGGCTTGCAGAGCTAAATGCAAGTGATTGTAAGAGACTGTGTAAGGCTTTGTGTTGTAAATCAAGGAAGGAGGATCTAGCAAGGTGCACAAATCTCTTTTCCTCTACGGAGTAAGATCTCAAGGCTCTGTGCATGTAGTTGGTTGACTGAAGATAATAAAAGAGAAGAAGAGTTGGTGGACGTAGCCCCAGAGTGGGGGTGAACCATGTATATCCTGTGTTGTGAATGCTTTGTGCTTTTTGGTTGCTCTTTTGTTTATGTGATTCAATGCTTAGTGTGATGTTAGATGTAGATGAATCTAATATGATAGATTAGTGTCAAATAATGTGAATAAGTTCTAGATATGATCTATGTTGGTATGCTTAGTGCTTGAGTCTATTGAATCTATGTGAATACTGTGCAGATCTTTTGTTAGGGTTTAGCTGTGTTGTAAAATAACACTGAATATTGATGAATCATAATTGCTAAGTGCTCTATTAAGGTGTTACAATCACAGATCTGCGTCCCAGCTAAGGTTGAAGACACCTAAGTCTTTCAACCACCCCTACCTCTACCTCGGGTGAGACTTCATCTGCTTCGCAGGTGTTTCCAAAAGGGTCAGTAGCTAGGGTTTTGTTGGTGTGTTGTTGTAGAATTGAACCTCAGGTCTTCCCCTATGCCAACAAATGGTTATGTTGTCGGGACTTGAAACTATGATTGTTGGGAACTAAGGAAGAAGAAGCTTTGTGCGAAGATCTAACCTGAAACTGTGAAAGATTTGTGCATAGATTTGTCACCTTAGTGTGTAGTACTCTACTTGGATTGTGAAGTTATGTGCTAAGAAGAGAAGTCTAATCTAAATAAAAGAGGTAAGATCTTGAAGCTTTGTGCTCTGGTAAAGGTAAGAATAGTGAAAAGTTTTAGATCTGGAAGCTTTGTGCTCTGCTGAAAGTAAGATTAGTGGAAATTTTTGTTTCAAGAGTATGGATCTAGGTATGCTTGATAAATGTTGTCCTAGTCTGAAAACTAGGGTACATCTAGAAGAGAAAAGGTTTGATATGAGTAGATCTGATAGAAATAATGAAAGATATGTTATTCTTATGCATAGAAAGAATGTTTGGACTAACAAATGGATGCAAGATCTTAGAAAGAATTTTTTTCAGGTTAATTACTATGATCCTAATGCATAGTATAGGAAAGGTTGGGGATAATTTAAAAGAAAGAGAGGATTGACTCTTTGTTACAGCTGCAGAAGACCGGGACATCTTGCTATGGAATGCCCTGATAGAAGACCCAGTTGTCTTTGTTGTAAATCTATGGATCATGAAGTTATGGATTTCCCTAGAATGATTGCTAAGGTTGAAAAAATGAATATGAGACAAGAAAACCCTGAGGAAGTTCAAGAAACTGATACCATGGTAGAACCCCAGACAGAATCAGAGACTGTACTATTGCAAGTGAAAGAAACCCTGAATGATCATAGAAACATTGACTTACCAGAAATTTTCAAAGAAAAAGAATGCATAGAAACAAGAATAGGAGACTTCAACATTGACTGTGTTCTGGATGAGGAAACACAGGTGAATATCATGATAGAAAGAACTTGGGAAATTTTAGGGAATCCTGTTGTGATTCCTTCACTGGGAGGAATAGGATTTTTTAGAGGAAAGTTGATAACCCTTTGTGGAAAACTTACCCAGATATCTATGAGTGCTCATGGAACTTTGACAGAGGAAGATTTTGTTGTTAAATTTATTGATAACAACGCTCCATTTACTATGTTACTAGGAAAACCCTGGATCGAGAAGGATTAGACTCGAAGGAAGGAAGAAGAAGACCTAGAACAAAAGAAGTAAGAACTGAGAGACTTCATGACCAACAGAATCGTGCACTTATTGAAAGAACAAGAAGATCAGTCGAAACTACTGAGGGCCAGACATCACGATGTTAAAATTGAAAGAACATAGGAGGACTTGAGATACCTATCTATACAGGAGGGTAGAGAACCTACGCCAGATAGAGAAGAAGTATTTCCCTTGAACCCTGGTAAAGACCATCAACAGTGCGAAGTTACTATGCCAAGAGAAGATAAGAATCAGAATGGAAAGAGGAATACCGAGACGAAGATCATCGGGAAGAAGGATAGAAATCTCAGTAAGAAGAAAGCAAGGATAGAAAAATTACAAATAACACCAGAAAGAACTACGCAGATGGAAGGGTTCCAAAATTTGAACTTCGTCGAGATATCAGTACAACACAGCATGGCACTTCACCATGGCGAAGTAATATGACCATTGGAGGCATTATAACCATTAGCCCAAATGGGTAGAACAATAGAAATATCACCATCAGACCATTGGGGCCGCGCCGTAACGGACAGAACTGCATTAATGAAGGATTCTCACACGTTGGAAAGATCTGTTACCTAGTTGTCTACTTAGTCCATCGATCCTGGCACCGAGAACACTTTTTCCACCAATGATTATCTAATCTCATAGATCAGTTGATTTCGTGCAGTGATCATCGAGCTATCACCATCTGTTATGTTGCATCAAGTAGTTTCTCTTCAACACGAGATATTCAATGAAGAGCATGTATGTCCGAAAAACTTAGCATAGTCAAAGAATCTGTGAAGGAGATACTCATTGACCTCATGACTAAAAGAGTAATGTTTGTGGGTGTACAAGCTTCATTGACGAGAGGAGTGTAAGCCTCACCGTCGACTACTCGTCGATCTATACCATCGCGAGCTGCGACTGAGAAAAGAACCAAGCATAGAGATGACTTGACGAATGTGAAGTTATTACCATCTATCCTACTCGATTACATCCAACCCCTCACTGGTGTAGTAAGTCATGGCAATTCCCTGAGGGACTTCGACTACACCGTCATCACTACGTATCTCCCGAAGGGAATACGCACAGTCATACCACAGCTAGAGAGGATTCCAACATTGAAAATCAGTGACTATAACCTGGGAGACCGTAAGAGATATGGCATGCTCGCGCCTCACAAATATTTCACCAAGACAAAGGGAAAGAAGACAAAAATAATCCCCCAGCCGTGGACGATGAACCTCGCGCAATCCACCCTTTTGAATGTAATGAAGATTCCACATTTTGGAATGCACCAGGAGGTTAACACCTGCATTAAGCTCCTGTTGTTGTGCTTCCATGATGGCTATATGTGGTTGGAAAAATGAATCATTGTTGATACAGCACTGATCCATAGGATCATCAGACTAAGCATGCAAGGACCAGACCCACAAGACTTCTACCCAAGAAAAGCTACAGACCGCACCTTAGCACAGACGATTAAAGAAACATACGATGATGTTCAGAAGGGGACGCGATGCTACAAGGTACCCTCCATTCAGAATGGCGCAGTGCACCTAGCATGCCAATTAATTGTAGGAAAGCTAGTAAGAAATTACATACCCACGCACGTCACCGGGTTTGTGGTTGACCTCACTGGGAAATGCATAGAAGGCCTACAGATGAATTGGGCGAAGTACCTAGTTAACTAGCTCGAACTAGATTTCTGCAAAGCTCAAGATCATGGCTATGAGTTTCACTTCAACTGGCTCCTGATCCTCATCGCATTTACTTCTTGGGAAATGTATGAAGGTGTGACCTTCTCTGACATCGATCCATTCGAGCCACTCGATGCGAAGTTCACCACACTCTGGTATTCGAGCGATATGGGAAAGAAGTGGAATTCAAATGCAGTATTTCATACCTATTACCTGCAGCTTAGGAGGGTTATTGATTCCTTCCCTTGTATGATGTCGAACACCCTAGATAGGTTCAGGCCTCTTATGAAATTCCGCACAGATAGGCATTTACTTATATCACCGCACATGTCGATGAAAGAAAAGAAGAACTTCAGTACTACTACAAGATCACTACAAAGGACTTGGAAGAAATCATTAAAGACTGGCCTGCATAACTCTTTATCCCTACTGACTCTGCAAGATGTATGAACCGGACCTCATTGGAAATCTGGTGGTTACTAGCGAAGAGTATGATGCCCCTAGCAACAACAAGAAGAAAAAGAAGCAATATGTACAGGAAGTACACAGCATATCAAAGGAGACTACATCTTAGTCACCTAGTGGAGGAGGTGATGACGAAGTGAACAAAGAGGAAAAAGAACAAGAAGAAGATAAGCAAGGAAAAGTAGCACTGCCGCAGAACCTCCCTAATGAAACTGATCCATCTAAGAAAAGGAAGGTTTCCCCCACAAAACCTTCATCGCGGAAGAATTCAAAATCCAATAAGCCAAAGATGCAGAGTGTACTCACAGTCGATGACTTCGACTTCATTATTTCAGATGTAGGAGATGCCTCAAAGAGATTTTTCAAAGAAACGAAGAAAAACAAGAATCCACGTACGATATAATTGAAGCAAAACTAAGAAGTGTACAACAAGCCCTTTATTCGAGCGGCACAGTGTCCACTGCGCCCCCACCCTCAGAAGAACCAGAGTTGGTATATGAGCCTGCCCAACTCCACAAACTAGCTGATGTAACCGAAGCTTTCCTTCATCGAGCACAAGCTGAAAGAACAGGTCATAGCGGCCTTGCATCAAGCACAGAAGGAAGTTATAGAGAAATGCAGGATTGCGCAATAGGAGAGGGATGCCCTTCAAGCGAATTTCGATGAAGAGAGAATGCAGATCTAGTAGGAGAAAGAAAAGTTGCTCGCAGAGCAGTTCGTAGTAAAAGAAGCAGTCAACAGAGCACTTCACTCTGTGACAGACTTGGAGCAGAAGGAGGAAGAACTAGTAGAACACCATGTAGTGCAGCTCGAGGAATTCATCCAATAGCTTTAGAAAAGAATCACAGATTTGGAGCTACGAATAGTGCCCAGTACTCTGCAGGATGTGCGGGATCAACGAGAAGCAATTGCTCGAAGAGCATTTGAAATAATCAAGACCCTCGCCATGGAATGTAAACATCTAAGTGATCGCAGTGACCAGACTTATGAGCGACTCACTGAGGATCGTAAATTCAAGGCAGTAGAGTCATAGCTCCAGGAGGCGAAGCAGCAATTAGAAATAGTACAGGCACAGTTGAATCCCCTATCAGCCATTGAGAGGATGAAGTGATCCCAAGAACAACGCATTGCTCAACAACAAGTCCACACCATTTAGAGCAGAGTCATGGAAGTGACTTAGAGGCTTCAACCAATACAGGACGAGGCGTGCCAAATGTTGACAGAGATCGAAGGCCAGGGAACGAAACTGGAACAAGTCATCACTACAACTGAACAGCGCTTAGAGGGACCTTTCAACGAAGCAGTAATCCAAGAGTTCACTAACCCTGAGGCCATGGCACAACAACAAGTTGAAGCAGCTTGAGCCAAGTTCAAGGATTTTGAGGCAAAATTACCTAGAGCAAAGTGACTTGGGACGAGTCACAAATGAGTGTTGGGGGCATGTTGGCCCTTGACCAAGTTTTTAGGATCCTTGGTCACGTTTGACCTACTTTTCGGAATTCGACAGGCTGTCGAAGGCGGAGCACAAACCTAAGCGGAGATCACAGGATCTCGGCCCCTTTTTAGGTATTTTTGAGTCTTGGGTTTTTGTAATGGGTATGGGGATGTCGGCCCATGGGTTTACCCATGTTTAGGCCCATTTTGTAATGTATAAATAAGTGGCTAGGCGATGTAAGTAAAGAGTAGATGTGGTGTTAGGTGCTAAAGGAATGTGAAGGCCAGTGTGCTAAGTGCTAAGCGTTAATTTCTAAGTGCAAGTGATAACTGTAATTGATTTGTGCATACTGTGTGAGGCTTGCAGAGCTAAGTGTAAGTGATTGTAAGATATTGTGTAAGTCTTTATGTTGTAACTCAAGGAAGGAGGATCTATCAAGGTGTGAAGATCTCTTGTCCTCTACGGAGTAAGATCTCAAGGCTCTGTGCATGTAGCTAGTTGACCGAAGATAATAAAAGAGAAGAAGAGTTGTTGGATGTAGCCCCAAGGTGGGCATGAACCACGTATATCCTGTGTTGTGAATGCTTTGTACTTTTTGGCTGCTCCTTTGTTTATGTGATTCAATGCTTAGTGTGATGTTATATGATATATGAATCTAATATGATAGCTTAGTTCTGAATAATGTGAATGAATGCTAGATTTAATCTATGTTGGTATGCTTAGTGCTTGATTCTATTGAATCTATGTGAATACTACGCATATCTTATGTTAGGGTTTAGTTGCATTGTAAACTAAGACTGAATATTGATGAATCATAATTTCTAAGTGCTCTGTGAAGGTGTTACAATCACAGATCTGTGTCCCAGCTAAGGTTGTAGACACCTGAGTCCTGCAACCACTCCTACCTCTACCTCAGGTGAAACTTCATTTGCTTCGCAGGTGTTGCCGAAAGGGACGATAGCTAGGGTTTTGTTGGTCTGTTGTTGTAGCGTTGAACCCCGGGTCTACCTCTATGCCAATAGACATTGAAGATGAAATCGAATCAATATGTGATGATAGCTTACATATTGTCCAGAAGAAACTATGATGGTATATTTTCATATGTGTTGATGAAAGGAAAGCTAAAGGATTGATGAAAGAATTCCATGAAGGAATATGTGGTGGACATTTTGTGCCTACCACCACCGCCCATAAGATAATAAGAGCTGGGTTTTATTGGCCATCGATTTTTAAAGACTCATATGCCACAATAAGGAAGTGTGTATCTTGCCAACAATTTTCAAGGAAAATGAAAAGATCTACATTGCTACTACAACCTATATCTGTAGAACAACCATTTTGCCAATGGGGACTTGATGTAGTTAGGCCAATAAACCCAAATTCAAGCAAGGGACATATATATAGTCTCACTGCTACAGATTATTTTACAAAGTTTCCAGAAGAGGTGGCAATAAAAAAGACCAATTATGAAGAGTTGATTAAGTTTCTTAAAGATAATATTTTGTCAAGATTCGTTGTCCCAGAAAAATTCATCAATGATAATGGGTCGATTTTCATTGGTTCAAAATTTACAGAATTTTGTGGAGAATATGGAATTGTTATGGGGAAATCATCAAACTATTATCCACAAGGAAATGGTCTTGTAGATTCCACCAACAAGACGCTCATTCAAATATTGAATAAAAATGTTGATAAGAACCAAAGGAATTGGCATTAAAAATTGATTGATGTGTTGTGGGAAATTAGAATGGATCTAAAGGACAGCAGGGGATGTCTCTGTATACATTAGTTTATGAGAAAGAAGTAAAAATGCCAATTAGCCTTCAGTTGAATGCTTTGAATTTTGTGGTCAATACAGAGGGTGCTGAAGATTTTTCACTTATGCAACAGAGGATCAATCAATTATTGAAATTGAAGGAAGAACGAAGTAAATCCAGGAACAAAACTTCTCAAAGACAACAAAGTGTTAAAAAATATTTTGACTGGAATACAATAGTTAAGAATTTTTCAGAGGGGCGAACTGGTGTTACTTTGGAATAAAGCTAAGGAGAAGCCATCAATGCACACAAAATTCGAAGCACTTTGGATCGGACCGTATATCACTAAAAAAATCCTTTTCTTTAATTCTTATATGCTCAAAGATATGAAGGGGAAAATGTTAATGTTGCATGTTAATGGACAACATTTGAAAGAATTCTTCACCTGAAATTTTCTCGTTTCCTTGTACATAATTTTATTTTATTTTGTTTATTCTTACTGTTGATTGGGGTGTCCCAATGGATGGAAGCACCTGTCATGGAGATTTTGGATTCTTGACAATGTACAGGGGGTTATCATCCCACAATTGGATCCATATGTTGAGATCAATTCCTGCTTCTGAAATTTCCTTCCCCTTTCTTTTTTCCCGACTTCTTTTTTCCATTTCTTTTACCTCTTCTATACTTTCCTTTTTTTCCCTTTTTCCTTTCTTCCCTTCTTCTATCCCTTTCTAGTTACTATCCTTAGTCGTATTTCATAAATCGATAGGTTCGTGGGCTTTCATCCCCCATCCATGTTCCTATATCACTAGTCCTACTGACCACCCTATTGTATTATACTTAGCCTTTTTAAAACTTCGCAGGTTCGCGGAGTCGAGATTTCATCTTCCAAATTCCGCGATCTCAACTTTGCACCCAAAATTCTGTGATCCTCATTTTAACCATCAGACTTGTCCTAGGTTTTGAGTCTCTAAAATCATTTTATTTCTCCTACATGCAAGTTTGATCGAATGCCTTTCTACACTTTAACTTATTATTTATCATCCAAAACCGTTGGTTGGCGGGTTCGTGAAAAAAATCATATTCAAAACTACTCTTGTCCGTCCCCACCATTCTCACGCTTTTTTTATATGCATTCAATGTTGTTTAATTCTAACAACTATTTATGTAGGCTTCGAAGAGATTGTCATTAATGGTGAAATACTCGAGGAGATTATTCATTAAATTGCATTAAGTCACCATTTTCCAAAGGATTATATTATTGTCACCTCTCCAAAAATATTTATTTCAAGTTATTATTCAGCTAAAAAATAATCTCGTCAACCTAATGGCAACAGCATCT
>JASDQU010884201.1:18192-33847 GCA_032191745.1 Picea mariana | reverse complement strand
TACTTGGTCTACAGCTAGGAACTGAAAAGACATGGACGTTGAAACAGAGGGAGTTGAAGCGGTCTTGGGAAGATTGTTTGGAAGATGAAGGTGAATGGTTTAATGAAGAGGAATAAACATAGTATAAAAAATGAAAAGAGGATGGATCATAGAGGAGAAAGAGAACTTGTAGAGGAAGGAGAAGTAAAGGTAATGGTTGAGGTTTCCATAGGCTTGCACTTGATAAACCCATGATATTTTTAAATATATATGCAACCTTTGAGCTATTGTAAATATTCTGCAGAAATGAATGAGAGAGAGAGAGAGAGGTTGAGCACTGAGATGGTGGTTTTTACCTTTGGGTTTCTATGTAAACACTTGTGCATATGTGTGAATGAATCTATGTGATTATATTGTTGTGTGGTTATGTGTGCATTATTGTAGATTGCATTTCTATTGCTTGGATGATTAATGATGTGTGGCTATTGATTATGGACAATGTATATTCCCATTGAGAACAATTTTGTTGTGGTTGTATTGTGTAGTAGAGGTCTATGTGAAAACCATGCATTGGAATTATAATTCTCTTCATATAGGTGTAAATGGGATGATTTAATACTCTATGTAAGGCATAGTGTATTCCAATTGTACTTCTCATGTGAATGGTGTAGAATCACTTCACCTATGAGTGTAGGATCATCTGGTGAAGGAACATTGTGGGCCCATAACCTATAGGTTGTTAGAAAATCTATTTCCAATAGATTGTTTATCATTATGTTGAGTTATTCCCAAGTGCCTATTGTTGAAATGGTCCATGTGAAGGTCGATTTGCACTATAGGAATACAACAATTGTGCACAAAGGATGGGTTAGTGCAGACATTTTTTCTATAGCATTCAATTATTGTGTTGCAGAAGAGAAGATTTTGGTGGGTGCGCAACTTTTGTAGTTGTAATGTTTGAAGGATTCATTCATTGTGACACTGTTTTCAGAGTCTATGATTCCTAGTATTATATGCATGTTAGAACGTGTTGTGAATTATCTTGAACTATGGGTGGTGTTGTTTATCCTCCTATTCCAAGTGATATCAAAACTATGTAAGAGAAATTGTAAGTGAATGTAGGTGATATCAATATTTCTAAGACTTCACTCTTGGGTAGAGAAGTGGTTCTCTGTCTACAATATTCTATTCTGTGATTTTGATTGGAAGAGGGGTCTTGGCTCCAATACATTACTATAGCAAGCACACACCATCCCAAGAAATCAACAGTTACAAAGAGGAGGCAATAAAACTCTTTCCAAGGACATTATGCACCCTTCAAAAATTATACCAAGAACATTGTGTGCAATGTTTCCTATCTAGAACCTATCACTTCAATGTTCTTGACAAAATTTTTTCCATAAACTTGTTATATTAAAGGTTTCTCCTCAAAACCCAATACTCCAATGCTCCTACAAGATTCCATATCCAAAACTTGTAATTTCAATGTTTTTGTTAAAAACTTCCTATCTAAAACTTGTCACTTCAATGTCCTTGGTAAAGGTTCCGTACATGAAATTTGTGACTTTTCAATGTTCCATGCATAATTCCTAATGGGTGCATAATATTTCTGGTAGGATTTATAAAGGGTGGATAAGGATTTTGACAATGAATGTTGTATCTTGTTTTCTATGTGGAAGATTCAAAGAAATAATACATTATAAAGGGTGGATAAGGATTTTGACAATGAATGTTGTATTTTATTTTCTATGTAGAAGATTCAAAGAAATAGTACATTTAAATAGCAAAACATTCATAGAGTTGATATGCACACTACGACCCAAGAATCTAAGAGTGATAAAGAGGAGGAAACAAATGATGTATTTTTTTATTTTTCAATACATTATTATTCACAATACATTATTATTCACATAAGCTCCAATAAATTGGAAGAAATTATTTTTATAATTTTAAAACAATTTGAATTTAAAAAATAAATAAATACAATATTTACGTTAGACTTTGACAAACATAGGAAAACATGTTTTCAAATAAGTCCACGTTAGACTTTGACAAACATAAGGAAATATGTTTTCAAACAAATCCATGCACAATTGGATTAATATTTTTGTGATGCACATCATGGATACCCTTTGACAACATAAGGAAATATGTTTTCAAACAAAACCATGCACAATTGGATTAATATTTTTGTGACGCACATCATGGATACCCTTTGACAACAATACATGTCACATCCTTAACTCAACATGTATGCAAACCATCATATTGCACATGGATTCACATTAAAAAAATACTCATAATGGGTGGGACCTAACGCATAATTTTGAATCTAACATTAGAGGTGGGTTTACAAAGGTACCTTAAACATTGAAATGGGTCACAATGAGAAGTTTTATCTACCCTATCCCATTGTGAATGATAAAATTAACATTTATTTCAATTTTAATCCCTCAGATGTTTGAGGTGGCTTTGTCATTAATGTGGTGTAGTTTGGGTTGTGGTATTGTATGCAAGCCTTGAAATTATCTATTCCAATGGTCTACTAAGATCAAAAGTTCAAGGTTTAAATAAATTTGTATTTCAAATAAGGGTAAAAAAAATTTTTAATAAATTTGTATTTCAAAATTTCATGGTAAAAAAAAATTATATGTCATGTTTATAGTATGGTGCCATCAATGGTCTACTAAAGATTAAAATTTCAAGGGTTAAATAAAATTATATGCGCCGTCTTAGTTGAATCCTAGTTGCCGTCTTAGTTGAATCCTAGTTGAAGAGATCTGGTGCCCACAATTGGAAACTTCTCATTCCATATCATGTACAAAATTTCAATGGTTTCTTCCATGTAAAACAACTCAAGTGTTTTACATGTCACATTTTTCTAAAAAAATGTTGACTTACTACGATTAGTTTGTTTTGATAAAATAATTAATATATAAAATTTAAACTTGGATTTTATACATGAGTCATAGGATCATTTTTCGGAAATTATTATCTTTTGTGATTTTTTTTATAATTATTCGTTTTTAATTAAATAGTAATTAGTCTTAATATAAATTAGTTTAGAATCCTGGATGGGGTGTCATACAGCTTAATATGCACATGAGCCCACACCCCACATTAAAACATATGGACACTTGGCTCCTCGATTATAGTGTCAATGACTTAGGTGGATGTGTTGGGAGGTGGCAAGGTTATTTCAGGTAGAAGTCATCACGGATGAAGGATTTCGGAAGCAGAGGACGGTTGTAGGCTCACACGATGGAGGATGGAAACCTTAATGTTTGGTACATGGACTCCAATGACCTCATAAGATCCATGACACAAGCGAGGAGAAGGCACGTAAACCAACACAGGGCCTGGACACACTGGCATTTTGGTTATGGCCTCTACCTGGAGCGTAACTGTTGTGGGAGGGAACTGAGATTTTGGGCATTTTGTCTCCGGAAGTGGGTCTAGTCTTCTCATCTCAGAGAGCTCACAATTTATTAGCATCAAATTCCAAGGCAAAGGGGACGCCCAAAGTGAGGAAGGGGTGCACACATCCTTGTGGTTCGACCCATCTCCATGGTAGAATGCATGGATAAATGGCACTCTCATGGGAAGAGGTCCAATACACAAACAGAAAATTCGAGTAGGGATCAACAGCAAGAAAGTGGGAATACCTCGGGAGGATGGGGATGAAAAATTGATGGTTTGACAGAAAGGGGCTCTCACTTGGCTACGCCCTGAATTCCTTTCTGGGATGAACTTCATCTGAGAGCCCAACACCCAGCAATCATAGTGATCATATTGGTAGCAGTCATGAAGTTCACTACAAGGACAATTCAGCGACACACTCTCTACCACTATCACATGCAAGAATGAGAAGAGACAACAATGATGAAAATACACAGTTCATTCTTGGATCCCTTTCCACTCTTCAGCAGTTGGTCTTTGATTTGAACAGCGAGGTATTTGATTTGAAATTTTGCATAGAGCTTTTGGAGAAACGTACATCCTCAGCCATGCATTTCAACTACACTCGAGAAGTTGTGTTTTCTCCTGTGATAGAGGAGGCAAGGGTGCCTATCCTACTCCCTTCTACTTGGAAATGGCATCAAGCTTGAAGGTCCCCAAGTCTGCCTTTTGTTATGATCTCACAATTTTGTATGTGGGTCTAATGTTTATAATTATTTTTAGTTTTGAGGTCAATTGACAAAGTATGGATCTAGTCCTCCCATAGATGTCTTATGTTAATAGCTTTCACTCGGCATTGTCTTGTTCAAGGTCTTATAGTTAGCACAGTCTGAACAATCAACTGGAACGGATTAGGTTTCTAGCAATGGTGACTTACGCTCCAGGTAACAGTTATTGTTCTAATAGTTTCTTGTAGCATGACTTTTATACAAATCTTACTTACAAAAAAAAAATACAAATCAGCTTAGATTCATTTAACTCTAGTTCTATTAAATGCTGAGAGGTATCAAATTCTTTGAAATATAAACTTTTTTTAGAATGAAAAATTTAAGAAAAGATCTACATCTCAAGGGATTTGATCCCTCTCGATGCTTGATAGATCCAGAGTCAAGATGGATCTAGGTTGGTTCAAATCTAGGTGGCCACATCAAAATTTAAGATGATCATCATTATATATATCTGTATGTATGTATGTATGTATGTATGTGTTTTAGATCAATTTGATCATTTAAAACTTACTAAATCTAATCTATAATCTAGATAGTAATATCAAGAAGGCCACTTCAAATGTTACATGAGGAATAACATGAATAGTGATTGTGCCAAGAGATGCTTCCTACTTCCTAGTATGAAGGAGATGTTTGATTTTATGCTCAACATGGAGCTGACACGTGGTATTTCAATGTCGATCTTGAATAAAAAACCAAAATAATTTTTCTACGTGGTCTCAACCCTCAGTAAAAAAATTAAAATTCACACACATATAAAGAGATTGTAGGAAAATAATTCAAGGCAAATTTTGTAAAAATGTATATACCAAATAGTTGAACATGATGATGGTTTAAGTGTACATAGTGAATATGTTTTTCAAAACAAATCTAAGAATATAATAAACTCCTAATCTCTTACTTTTGTCCTCATTAAAAACATATGATAATAAGTTAAAACCACACAAAGACAAAACTCAATTTCTCTTTTTTCCTATGTGAAAAAATATTGTGGTAAAAGAAAACTGTAAAGTACTTATACTGTAAAGTAACTATAGAAAGAAATATATTTACAAAATAAGCATACTTAATATTCTTTTAAAAACAAACAATTTGATGTGCAGGGAATCCTATTACTAAAAAAATTCATCGATTAATGGAATTAAATAAATTGTCTTAAGTAAGAACAAAGCAAAACTTGAGGAAGGTTTGAAGTTTGAACCTTGACAGATTTGATCATTTTCGATGCCTGATAAATTTAGAGTTAAGATGGATCTATGTTTGTAAAGTAATAATCTTCAATGATAAAGAAGGTGAATGGTGAGAAACTATTAGGATGCATAAAATAAATATATTGTTAGACATATTGTCATTGATGTCAATAGTCATAGTAAGCAGAGCAGCAAGGTTAATCTCAGGAAGAAAAAGAATCGACAGAAGAACATCACCTTAAGGCTGAAGAAACTTGTGATTATTGTTGATCACGATAGGATCAACAATGTTCCTATGATAAAAGATCAGGAGGGTTAGCAAACGTAGAGATCAAACTCAAAAGAGATGGCGTGTTGAAACTCAGTAGGTATGGCGCAATGAAACGCAAAACAAATCAAGACTGTTGATGTGCAATCACCAAATATATGGTAGGGATAAATTGCAGAGATCGGGAGCAAAATTAAACTACTCGCTAGTTACAATCTCACAATCTGTCAAAGTCGTTAGATCTCATAGCTTCAAAGATCTACGACTGCGGTTGATTCAACAAACAACCATTTTAAATCAAATTAAATCGTGACCATCGGATGTGCAATCGTCAAATCTACATGTTGACGGGCGTAAGTGACACACCATTAACTGGAAGGTCAAATCCAGACCAGGGTTGTCTAAATAACCCAAGTCATTTGGAATGAAATGACCCGATGGGTTTAATGGCTCCGTTGGCCAACTAAAGTCCTAAAAATAATAAAAGAAATGAAATTAATCTAAAATCTATGATTCTAACAAATGATATATTACTTACTAATGTTTATTAAAAAGAAACATAAATAAACAAATGATTATAAACAATCTATATACAGTTTACAAGGTTTACTTGAAATCTTGCGAAAATGAATGTTTATAATAATATTTCAAAATAAGATAAAGTAAGAACATAAATCTTTTTGTTTTTTCTAATGTTTAAAGATTTTAAACTAATAAATACTAATTAAATACAATTGAAACATTGACACAAAAAAAGTCAAAGCTAATTTATGCAATCATCGTCTCATTCATATATACACAAATCTGAATAAAAGAAAGCAATGCACTTACTGACCTCTCATTGATCAGCAGTACTAAGCGAAATTCATCTCTTTGTATTTGTATGAGCTCCTCTTAACCTGTGTCAAGTGTAAACCTATGACAAAAGAAAGCATAATACTTCCTAAAGAAATTCAAGGAAGTGTTTCATATTCTGGAGCGAGTTTATAACGACAAAAAGACAAATAATAATATATCTTGTGACCTTGAAATGTCCAATAATTGAAAATGAAAGAAATTTCAATTCTTAGGAATGGTGTTACCAACTATCTAGCATCAGATGTAAACTCAAAATACTTGAATAGATGATCAGACACATACATAAACTAAACCAAAAGATAATGAACAACATAAAGAAAAGCATGATATAAAAAATTATACGCAGAATAGTCTAAAGCTAATTCAATACAAATAAAGTTTCATATTAAAAAATTATATGAGAAACAATATCAACATTACACAATCTACAAAAGCACAAAATCCAAAGAGGAAATTGTTTTCTCATATAGTTTCAACAAAATATGTTCATCATATGGTCGAAGAACTTTTGGGATAATAGATTCTTAAAGATTGAAAAAAATAATATATAAATTATAGCAATTAACCATGTATTGATAAAAAAAGACTAAAGCTAATTTAAATCAATGCATAATCAATTATTCTTTTATCATAATCAATTATAAAATATTATAATGAGCTACAGAATCAACCTTTTCAAATAGTTCGAACACATAATCATAATTTAAATGAAAGTAAACAGTGGATAAAAATTAACGTGTTTGTTTAAATTGAGATTTCTATGCTCGTTTCTAAATTTTGACATATACTCTTGTAATGAATGTCTCATACTATAGTGAATGTCTTAAGTTTGTCTCAAAGCAAGCCAAGGTATGGAACTATTTGAAAAGGTTGATTATGTAGCTCATTATAATATTTTATAATTGATCATGATAAAGGAATAATTGATTATGCATTGATTTAAATTAGCTTTAGTTTTTTTTTATAAATACATGGTTAATTGCTATCATTTATATATTAATTTTTTCAATCTTTAAGAATCTATTATCCCAAAAGTTCTTCCTGGACCATATGATGAACATATTTTGTTGAAACTATATGAGAAAACAATTTACTCTTTGGATTTTGTGATTTTGTAGATTGTGCAATGTTAATATTGTTTCTCATATAATTTTTTAATATGAAACTTTATTTGTATTGAATTATCTTTAGACTATTCTGCATATAATTTTTTATATCATGTTTTTATTTATGGTGTTCATTATCTTTTGGTTTAGTTTATATCTGTGACTGATCATCTATTCAAATATTTTGAGTTTACATCTGATGCTAGATAGTTGGTAACACCATTCCTGAGAATTGAAATTTCTTTGATTTTCAGTTATTGGACATTTCAAGGTCACAAGATATATAATTATTTGTCTTTTTGTCGTTATAAACTCGCTCCAGAATATGAAACACTTCCTTGAATTTCTTCAGGAAGTATTATGCTTTCTTTTGTCATAGGTTTACACTTGACACGGGTTAAGAGGAGCTCATACAAATACAGAGAGATGAATTTAGCTTAGTATTGTTGATCAGTGAGAGGTTAGTAAGTGCATTGCTTTCTTTTATTCAGATTTGTGTATATATAAATGAGACGATGATTGCATTAATTAGCTTTGATTGTTTCTGTGTCATTGTTTCAATTGTATTTATTTAGTATTTATTAGTTTAAAATCTTTAAACATTAAAAAAAAACAAAAAGATTTATGCTCTTACTTTATCTTATTTTGAAACATTATTATAAACATTCATTTTCAAAAGATTTCAAGTAAACCTTGTAAATTGTATATAGATTGTTTATAATCATTTGTATATTCATGTTTCTTTTTAATAAACATTAGTAAGTAATACATCATTTGTTAGAATCATAGATTTTAGATTAGTTTCATTTCTTTTATTATTTTTAGGACTTTAGTTGGCCAATGGAGCCATTAAACCCGTCGGGTCATTTCATTCCAAATGGCTTGGGTTATTTAGACAACCCCGGTCCAGATTTGACCTTCTAGTTGGTGATGTGTCACTTACGCCTATCGACACTACGACAGGGATAGATTGTGGAGATTGAAAGGAGAATTAAACATCACGCTTGTTCCAATCCCACAATTAGTTAGGATCGTCTGATATTATAGATTCAAAGATCAACGATTTTGGTTGACTCACCAACAGTGCACAACTTTCCATTGTGGAGTTTGGGTGACGAGTTAAATCACTCGCAAGTTGTGGCTCCGCAATCATTCTTGATCGTGGATCTGCTTCAAAAATCTTCACAACCATTGAATAACTTTTGAGTGGAAGGACAGGATAAGATATCAAGATTCATCACAGAAAGATCGATCCGTCGATCTAAGACCCTGATCAATGAACAACATTTAGTTTGGGTATAAAGATGCAAAGAGGTTACCCTCCGAAAAGTTTGAGACTCGAAATACCCAAATCCTGAAAATCTAAAATGAATAAGGACCATCAGATTTGGAGGACATACAAGGACCGTTAGATCAGGGTTGTTGGTCATCAGACCACGTCAGTATGAAAAAGTCAACAAGACTACGTCAGCAAGGACACGTGGAAAAATCAAACAATGACAAGTGTCAAGTTGATTCAGCATTTCAGGTACGTGCAAATCACAAATCTGAGTGACACGTGGCAGCTACTAAGCTCATGACACGTCATCAAGTGACATAAGTAAGTGACATCACTCCGGAGGAAAGAAAGGTTTTGAGACTCGAAATCTCCAAAGTCCGGAGACCTAAAAGATATCTCAACTGTCGATCTGATGTCAGGTGTATTCTTTATCGTTGATCTACTACAGTGGAAGGATAGTGTAAGCTTAAATTTTAATCGACAGCAAGCGGTCTCCACCATATTATGACTTACCACAACAGGTGATCACTCCGGATGAAAGAAGGTGTTGAGATCTGAAATATCCAAAGTCCAAAGACCCAGAGTAAATGGTGGCCATCCATCTCAACGCTCGATTAAGTCTGGGCTGCAAGATTAATCCTTGTAAAGAATCAAATCTAATGATTTATACGTTTCCGTGAAATAGACGTTAATCGTCTGATCTGTTCGGAAAATTTGATTCGGAAGTTTTGACATGTTGAGTACCCGAAGTTTCGAAGTGCGAAGTTTCGTTAGTCGTCCATCACGTTATAAGATTGAATCGTGACTGTTGATTTGATGTTTTCTCAAGCACTCGCTTGGCCTAGCATTTGGTCACCACTGATGGTCATATGACATAAGAGTTTTAAAAGGAAATTATGATATGTCACTGTAATTGGTAAGCCTGTGGTTCTGTAACGCTCAGACATATGTGATGGTTTGAAGGAAGCGCCTTCGCGGAATTTGATTTCTGTGAAAATAACTGAGATTCAGGATCGAATTTAAAGGATAAAAATTGATCCATACCTGTGATCAATTTATGAAAAACCTTCACAATAAATATGTTAAAACTGTGATTATGGTTAAGTTAAACGAACAGGTGTGATGCTCCAAATAAAGGGACATTGTGTATAACACTCATGTCATTTTGAAGAATATATAAACAAGAAAGAGAGGTGGGAAGAAAGTGTATCTGCAGTCTAGATTAGAAGATCAAAAGCTGAAGCAGATTCCAGGAAGAAAAGATAAAGATACTTATTATGTATTAAGGGTGGTTGGGTGGTGCAAGGGCAGGTTGGTGCCTGCAGAGGGAGTTGGTGCTTCCTTGTCAATTGTAGCTAACTAAACAGGGGGTTGTAGCCTCCTACCAGTCAGTGTTGGTGAAATAGGGTGTGGGTGCATCCTGATCAATTGGTGTTGATCGAAAAGGAAAAATATATTCCTTCTATGTAACATGTAAAACAAATTTTGCAGTTAATAGAAAAGAGTTTGTGGTTTTCCCAATTGGGTTCCACGATAAAATATTATGTTAAAATTATGTTTGCATTAATAAATGAAAAATTGATATAATTGTTGTGTCATTGATTCACCCCCCCCCTCTCAGTGACAGGATCTGATCCTTCAATTGGTATCAAAGCAGGTTCCTTCAGCACAGTCTAACAAACTTGAAGGTAGATCCTGAAGATGGATCAACAAGAGGGAATGTCACAACAAAGCACCATTTTTCAATGGAGGAGGCTATGTTATGTGGAAAATAAGAATGAAAAACTTCATGTTGGCTCTTGATTTTGATATCTGGCAATCTGTTGTAGATGGTTACACTGCACCAACTACTCCACCCAAAGACGTTGCAGGAAAGAAAATCTATAATGACAACTCAAGAGAAGTTAATGGAATTCTAGCAGGGTTGACTAATTCTATATGTGTGAAGGTTATGCATTGCAAATCAGCCAAAGAAATATGGGAGAAATTGGAGGTTGTATATGAAGGATATGACAAAGTCAAGGAAGCCAAACTACAGACCTATAGAGCTTAGTTTGAAAATCTGAAAATGAAAGAAGAATAAAATATTGTTGAGTACTTTTATAGGGTAGATGAGGTAGTTAAATCAATTAGAGTTGCATGAGAAGAGGTTACAGATAAACCCATTGTGCAAAAAATACTAAGGTCATTACCTATGAGATATGATGCAAATATTTCTTCAATTGAAGATAGAGTTGATCTAGACACACTCACAGTTGATCAGCTCCATGGAATTTTTACAGCATATGAAATGAGAACAGGGAATGATAAATCAGCAAAAGATGAAACAGTTTTTAAAGCATCTAAGACAAAGATAAATCAGAAGCAAAAACCTCAATCCATCCATCATGAAGAATCTGATGTGGAAGAAGCCAATTTCATTATAAGCCTTCAAAAAGGATTAGGAAAGTACAAAGGCAAGCTTCCTTTCAAATGTTTTAACTATGGAAAAGTTGGTCATTTTGCATCCAAGTGTACATATCCCAAGGAGGACCCTGAAGATGAAGAAAATAAAACCAAACAATAAAAGAAAAAGGAAAAACCCAACTACAAGAAAAAATTTTACAAAAGGAAAAATATTTTTTACTCAAAAGAAGAAAACAACAGTTCGTCCAAGTCTAGTGACAACGATGAATCTGATGATGATGAAGTCATTTTCTTAGGACTTGAAGAATCTAATGAGATAGAAAAAATTAAACATGAGAAAGAGTTAGAAGATGAAGCAGAATTTAATATGGAGGAAGAACTTCTCAGTGCCTTAGGTGAATTAAGAAAATAGAAAACTAGATATAAACAACTGAAAATTTTTGTAGTTGAACAAAAAGAAAAACATGAACAAGAAGAAAAGGAGATGGAAAAACTCATGAGAAACTTGAAAAAATAAATCCTAGAAGCAAATAAGATCGAATAAAGTCTTGAAAAGTCTCTTAAAGAAAAACAAACAACCTGTGAGAGAATGGAGGCAGAAATAGTTCACCTGAGAAAAGAACTGGATGCAAATCTCATTCAAACTAAATATGAAAATAGTTCTAAAATATTAGATAAGATTATTACCACACAAAGGGATTCAAGTAATAAAAATGGAATAGGCCATTCTCTGGAAGAAAGCCAAGTTAATTCAAAATCTTATGCAGATACTCTCCTCAATACATTCAAGAAGAAAAATGAAGAGAAGACAAGAAATTATCAGAACTCTAGAGGACCACTTCCACCCATCAAGAAGGAAAACATGACAATACCAAATAAGGTTTATCAATACATGTATACTCACATTTTCTATGGTTATATTTTTCATTCTCTAATTTCGGACACAAATCTATGAATTGTAGAGCATATAGAAGGAAACATTTAAGGGTTAAGAACTATAACTGTAAAGATAACCAAGCAGTAAATCGAGTTAAAATCAGAAATTATAACTCCTTTGCACCTCTACAAGAAGGGGACCTAGAATTCTTCAGATGTCATAACCATGGACATAAGGCCATTAATTGCAGAATAATGGAAGTCTCAGAACAACCAAAGTTCTTTAGAGAGAAAAATAATGTTTGGAGAGAAAAAACATCAAAAAAGGAATGTCTTATTGCTCTAAAAGCTCAAGATAAAAAGGATCTTTGGTATGTTGATAGTGGGTGCTCAAAACATATGACAAGTAACAAGGAAAATTTTTTAGACTTAAAGAAACAAAAGGGTAAAGTTACATTTGGTGATAATTCTTCAAGTAACATACTTGGGAAAGGCACTGTGAGCTTGGGAAAAGACAAAGCCAGAAATGTGCTACTTGTCAAAAAATTGAAGCCTAGTTTATTAAGTGTAATACAAACCTGTGATCAAGGGCACTTCTACATATTTGAATCCCAAAAATGTGAGATTAGTAGATAAGACACAGGAAAATTAGTCGGTACTGCTCCTAGAACTCCTGAAAATGTATATATACTAGATGCAAAATTGAATGAGGAATGTCCTGTAAATTTAGTAGATGAAAGTTGGCTATGGCATAGAAGGTTGGGGCATATTAACTTTGATAATCTAGTGAAAGTCAGCAATCTTGGTGTAGTAATAATCTTGCCAAAGATCATAAAACCTGCAAATGTTATGTGTAGACACTGTCAACTAGGGAAACAAACTAGAATAAGGTTCAAGGCAAAAGAATAAACATCAAAACCTTTAGAGCTTGTTCACACTGACCTTTGTGGACCTACAAGAACCAAGAGTTTTCAAGGAGAGTCCTACTTTATGTTGTTCATTGATGATTTTACTAGAATGGGTTGGATATGTTTTCTCGAAGAAAAATCAGAAGCACTTAACAAATTCAAAGCCTTTAAAACCCTTGTTGAAAATGAAAAGGAGACAAAAATTAAATGTCTTAGATCAAAAAATGGTGGTGAGTTCACCTCAAAAGAGTTTGATCTCTTCTGTGAAACCCATGGAATAAAAAGACAATTCTCTGCTACCAGAACACCTCAGCAAAACAGGATTGTTGAGAGAAAGAATAGAATAGTTCAAGAGGTTGCAAGGACTATGCTCAATGAAGAAAAATTGTCAGATGGATATTGGAGGGAAGTTGTAAGCCCAACAGTATACATATTGAACAGAGGTCATTTCAGGGTTAATAATTATAAGACCCCTTATGAAATATGGTTTGGAAGAGCCCCGTCGCTAAAATATTTCAAGGTCTTTGGAAGTAAATGCTCCATCAAAAGACTTGATGAGATTCTTGGAAAATTTGATGCCAGATCTGATGAAGGTATTTTTCTTGGATATGATTCAAACAAGAAAGAATACATATGCCACAATATTAGATCACATAATATTGTTGAGAGTGCAAATGTCAAGGTGGATGACCTAAAAATGATAAGGATCAAAAGTCAAGAGACCATACATGAAAATGAAGATGAAGATGATGATGAGACATTCGGCACACAACTAGAAGAAGTAGAAGAGAATGAAAAAGAAAGGGAAGAGGATGATATGGATACTGGTGAAGACAAAGAATATAGTCAAGATGGATAGATAAGAGAAGAATTCCCAAGAATAGACACAAATGTACCCTCAAGAATTACTCAAAAGAATCATCCTGAAGAACTGATTATTGGAGATATGAATGATGGAGTGCACACAAGAAGACAACTATTGTATCAAACAGAAATAGAATTGTTGTCACATGTTGAGCCTACCTCAATCAAAGAGGCATGTAAAGATGATAATTGGATCAAATCTATGAATGAAGAATTGGACCAAATCGAAAAAAATCAAACTTGGGAACTAGTTCCAAGACCAAAAAATAAAAATGTCATTGGAACTAAATGGGTATATAAAAATAAAATGAATGAAGATGGGCAAGTAATATGGAACAAAGCTAGATTAGTATGTAAAGGGTATGCTCAAGTTGAAGGAGTAGACTATGAATAAACATTTTCACATGTGGCCAGATTAGAGGCAATTAGGATGTTCTTAGCTTTCTCCAGCTACAGAAAAATTGAAGTGTACCAAATGGATGTCAAGTCAGCATTTCTCAATGGAAACCTCGAAGAGGAAGTCTATATTGAGAAACCAGAAGGGTTTCAATTAACCAACAAAGGATACTATGTTTGTAAATTAAAGAAAGCACTTTATGGACTAAAACAAGCACCCAGAGCATGGTATGCAAGGCTAGACTCTTATTTACAAAAACAAGGCCTCAAAAGGGGATCAACAAACAACAATCTTTATTGCAAAATTGATGGTAATAACATGATCATTGTGGAAGTGTATTTTGATGATATTATATTTGGTAGTGATGATGAAAAAATGAGCAAGGACATTTCTAAAATGATGCAGCAAGAATTTGAAATGTCTTTTCTTGGCAAACTGAATCTCTTCCTTGGATTACAAATAATACAGTCCAAAAGAGGAGTCTTTATCCATCAATCTAAATATGTTAAGGATATGCTTAAGATATTCCAGTTAGAGGATTGCAAACATGTTAGTACACCTATGGCAGTTGGATGCAAACTAAGCAAGGATGATGAGTCCAAAGCTGTAGATCCAAAACACTACAGATCAATGATTGGCAGGTTTCTCTATGTAACAGCTTCCAGACCTGATGTCAAGCAAGTTGTTGGGATGGTGGCTAGATCCCAAGAAGAACCAAAGGAGAGCCATGTTCAAGCTATAAAAATAATCTTTATGTATTTGAAAAGAATCATAGATCTTGGTTTGTGGTATCCTAGCAAGGATTCATTCACTTTAAAATCCTATTCAGATGTTGATTGGGAAGGAAGTATTCAGATGTTGATTAGGAAGGAAGTGTAGATGATAGAAAAGGTAAAATTGGAGGAGAATTCTTTTTGGGAGAATCATTAGTAGCTTGGATAAGTAAGAAACATTCCTCAATATATATGTCTAGCACTGAAGCTGAGTATATTGCAGCAGCATAATTTTGCACACAAGTGGAATGGATGAAACAAACCCTACAAGACATCAAAATAATATTTGAAGAACCTATTATTATCCACTGTGATAATACAAGCACTATAAGTCTCTCTAAGAACCCTGTCCAGCACTCAAAATTGAAACACATTCCCATAAAGTACCACTATCTAAGAGATCGGGCTGAAAATAAGAACATAAAATTGGAATATTTTCCAACACAAGAACAAGTGGTAGATATTTTCACAAAACCCTTAAGCATAGATGTATTTGAATATCTCAGGAAAAAATTGGGAATAATCATTCATCCAACCTAAAAATCTCTCAAGAAAATAATACAT
>JASDQU010884199.1:2915-17608 GCA_032191745.1 Picea mariana | reverse complement strand
AGAGAGGCTTCATCGGACCCTCCCTCTGTGTTCTCTGCTATCAACGGGAGGAAACTAAAGAACGCCTCTTCAATGGATGCCTCTACAGCCAACAGATTTGGGACTATGGTGTGCAACTAATGCGCAAGTCCAACCAAAATCGGCGCAGCATTAATGACACAATCGAGAATTGGGATCGCAGTTCCTATAACAACCCCATTCTAAATCTCATTTGGCAACTTTTGCCAGGATTCACCCTCTGGAAAATTTGGAAGGAACGAAATAAGCGAGTATTCCACTCCCAGTCCTCCCTCCCAGAGACCACATGGGAGAAAATCAGATCCCTAATCAAAGAAACAATCAGGAGCAAGACTTGGACAGAGGAAGATCTGCAGTGTAGCCCAGAAGAACAAAGCACTCTTCAAAACTGGCAGCCCATACTAAGCAACCAACTGAGCACAAGGAGCCATAAGTGTCAACCAATCAGTCCCACCAACTGGACTCCACCCCCAGCACACTTCATCAAAGTAAATTTTGATGGAGCCTCCAAAGGCAACCCGGGAACAGCAGGATACGGGGCAGTGCTCAGAAACTCCAGTGGTAAAATCCTTGGTCTGGAAGCGGGATTCCTAGGAGACGCGACCAACAATGTAGTTGAGCTAACAGTACTCCTGCGAGGCCTCCAAACAGCCATGGATGAAGGCTACCAAAGGATAATCTTAGAAGGAGATTCGTAAATTATCATAAGGCTAACCACCAAAATTCTCTATGGATGTGACCCTGCTAAAATCTCGCCAAGCTGGAGACTTTATGGTCTACTCGCAGACTTTATCCACCTCCTACAACCTCTTCTCAGCATCGCCACCTCCCACGTGAAACGGGATGCAAACAAAGTGGCAGATTGCCTAGCAAACGAAGCAATTGAAATAGGGGAGGAACACTTCTGTTGGGAAGAACACATCTCACCATCTCCATAGATCCTCACTCGGTGTCAAACCTTAGCCACTAATGACCTTCATTCCCCGGATGGGGTGACACGAGGCGCAATTGTGCCACGCGGGATCGAGCCAGGACGCAGCATTAATGTATCCACCGGCCCACATCACCTCTGACCTTAACTCACCATGAACATGAGCAGGTGCATTCATACGACAAGGCCCCTCACGCAAGGGAAGGGTACAAGCCTTCAACGCACTAACCAGGAGATTTTAATGGCTATGGCGGGCATTCTAACACCAGTTCTCATTGTCGCTCCTTGCATCCTCCCCGGCGATCTCACCAACCTTCAAGAGCAGAATGACCTCTCGAGAGAGCACCCAGGCAATTCGCCGGACCACCACCATGCCCCGAGCGAGAGGGAAGCTGCGAAGGGGAGATGCCTGGTACATGGCGGAGTCACGACGCAAGAGAAAGAAGAAATTTGAGATTTCCATAGCAATGGAAGCTAAGAGAAGAAGAAATAGACCACGCACGCCTCCAATGGTGTACGTGGAGGAAGTCATACCGAATGGAGGCCTGGAGAGCCCCCTTGAGCACACCTTGTTTATAGTGCCAGACAACTAGAATCTGAGCTCGAATTTTGGTCCGGATAGAAAGCCACCACCTGCAAGCAATCTGCTCGGCCCCCATGCCACTAGCTCAGAGACGCCTTACTCCCCCTGCTACGTAGAAGAGGAGGTTCCCCCCGAACCTACCAGGGAAGCAGAGGTGCACACGAATCAGGAAGCAGAAGTGACCAACCTTGAGAGGTTATTGACAACCATCACCCGGAGCAGCCACCTTCAGTCGACTGGGGATACTTCAATCTTGTCTTTGAGATGAGGAACCTGTTGGATGACCAGCTCTTCCGCCTGGCGAGAATGAATCAGAGACTCGACATGCTCTTTGCGGCTCACTCCAGAACTCTGCCAAAGAAACAATGTCTGACTTGTGCGCAGGCCTATGCGCTCTTAGTAGGATGGCGGCGGCACGAGGACGAGGACAAGCGCGCAGGCTCAAAGGTTACATAATGCTCAGAACCAGACTTTATTTTTCTTGTTATAATTTATGCCTTGGGCCAGCTAGCTATCATCTTTTCTTAGGACTAGTTAGGGTAACCAGTTTCATGCTCAAGACTAATAATCCTAGTTTCCTTCGGGCAGAAAGTGACACTGTAAATTTTGTTAATTTTGTGAATTGGGTGACAAATGACATGGGATGTCCAGCTGTCCTGGTTTCCTGTTCAGGCAGGACAGCTGGCATTACCAACAGCTTATGTATTCGGTTTATGGTAATATAACAGGCTCCATCTTTTTTATTTAAAAAATAAAAAATAAAAGCAAATTTCCAATTTCGTGTGATGCACATGAACTCTTTGGCTCACAGTGAAGCAATGACTCTTGTGTTAAACTCTTAGTAAGAACTGCCCCTAGTGCATCTAATATAAATTTTATGCACCTATTCCATTCAAGCAAGAGCATTGTGATAAATTAAAAAAAAAAAAATGGTGCATCCTTTGCAACACCCCGCAACCGACACGCAATTGGATTCGACCCACACCGATACATTTCACTTAATTAACCACACCATTAACTTAAAGATATATAAAATTTAACATAGCAGTGAAACCATTTTAACCAAATTCACCAGTGTTGTTAACAGAACCGCACTAGGACAGATATTGACCAACTTGGCATAGTGGGGTGTCTCATTAGATGCCTCGTTCCTGATTCCCTATCCCTTACAATGCACTATTGAACAAAATTTCAGTTCTCCAATAACATAGTGGCACTAGTGCATTATTTGTAACACATCACACTGCTTCAGTTGCAATAAAGCAATTTAATCTAGCAGTGCCCATATGTCCAACAAACACATCAATGTTGTAAAGAGATTGTCATTGGGATACATTTTTAATAACATATCAAAGCAATACAACTTATTAGATGCAACAATAAGCGTGGAGCACCAATGCGTAAAATCTAAAATTACGCACCATGATAGGTTTTGAAAAATAAGAATTGTGGTTCGTCTTTTGCAAGTCCCCATTAGTGGTGTGTTAGTAAGACAACGCAATGCTAAAAATCATGCTGATGCTTTGGTAAAACCGACGCATCGATGTTTTCAGTTAAAAAAATTGCACCGACTATTTTTCATGTCACAAATTTTAGTTGTGTGGTTCATATTTGTTAACGAAATGAACCAATGTGGTTAAAATCATTGCACCAGGAAAATATTGTACGATTTTGTGTGCTGGGGTGTTTCATTGGCACCCCATTGTTGGTGCTCTATACAAGCCAATGCACCAAAAAACCTAATTCCATTGTTACAATAGCACAGTTGCACCCAATAATTCATGTTAACACATCACACCTCTTATGTTTCAATGAAACAATTTAATCTAGCAGTGCCTTTATGTATAAACAACACATTGGTGTTGTAAAGAGCACAACACCAAGCCAATTATTTCACAATTTAACGGAGCGGTGCATCTTATGGGATGTGCCGCTAAAATATATGGTGGTGTGAGAATAAGCGTGGCACACTAGTGTGTATTGGTAACAACACTATCCGCGGGGCGTATGTTCTATTTTAGGTGCACCAATTACTTTTTTAGTTTTTTTTACAAAAAAAATTGATTTTAGATTTTAAAATACAAGTTATTTATATATGCGTGTGTTTTATAATTTCAATTTGTTTTATTTATGTGTGTGTGTGTTCCTAAAAATATTTTTATGTGAATCGAAGATGATGACGACGAAAGGAGGAGCAACATCAACAATAGTAGGTCGATATCCACACATTTTTGCATGAGTGGGATGTTAGGGAGATGGAGAGGGAGTTATTCCCTTGCCATATTTGACAACCGATACATGACGTTTTGATGGATGTTATCCTCTTGAATTTTTATCAGGAGGGTACATCCATAAGGGGGAATTATTTGTTGTTACAACAATTGATCCATCGTTGGGATCATGGGCGACATGGGTTCAGTGTTGGTCCCGATCTATGGTATCATCCCATAGAGGAGAATGTGTATTTCATCACTCAGTTGTCTAGGAGGGGGGAGGATTTTCCCCAGTTCCCTGAGTTATTTCATGGCATTCTAGGAGAGATGTAGTTGGCATATTTTCATAGATATGTCCATCCAAAGATTCATTCCTCTGTGTAGTTCCAGGTTCTTGGTGGTTGGCTGTGGATACATTTATTTGGTAGCCAAGGGGTTATATGTATGTGTTTATTCTCTTGGCACTGTCACAATATAACTTTAATGGGTAGTATATTAGTTTATCTTTATTGTATTATGTAGATATTTTAGTGCAGAGACCCAAATTGATTAGGTGGTCGAAGATTGTTTTGAGATAGTTTTTTCATGCATTATATCATTGTCATTTCATTTTACATGGGATGAGATTCTTCCCATTCGAATCAGATTTATTTACAATGTTTTTGGAGAGGTTTCATGCCACTCATCCAATAGTACCCAAATTTCTTGCTAGGCCTATGCTTGTTGTGTGTATGCACATGTGGTGGAAGTTGATGCCCAAGAAGGGCCAACTTGAATTTCTCATTTCTCTGGTTGGTAGGGATGTATGTGATTTATTGTCTAGCGGGGAAAATCATGTCCTCGATATTTTACAATACCCATACATGGAGATGTATTGGAGATGATGTCCAAACATTTGATTTATAACAGTCGAGCCACTAGATGAGAGAGGTAATATTATCGTTATGTTTTGATAAATATAGTTGCATTTTTGTATGTTTTAATGCACATGTAATTTATTGTAACATTTTGTTTCGATTATCTTAATACTATTATCTATTATTTTAAAGATATCAACACATATGTTGGGGATGATCCTCCCCAATAAGATGAGGTGATGGAGGAGGTAGAGGACCAACCTCCAGTACAGAGACCCCACATGCCATGTAGGCCTGATCGAAGAGTCCATATAGAGGTGGTGGATCAAATATACAGTGTCATGATTAGTCATGGAGTGGTACCCGCAATGGTTAGAGACATATTATGGGTACATGATCTCTCTACAATATGGAGGATTCTACGTTGTGACATGACATTTTGTATGCATCATATTGTTGGTTTCATCAATATCATCAAGAGGTTGAGGGTTGTTGATCATGATCCCACTCCATCTAGCTCATTAGTATATCCATCCACATCCTCTACTCCACCACATTGTCCTCCTCCTCCTCCTCCTACTTCTCCTCCACATGAGTTGACTACACCATCCACTGATCATATTCCTTCCCCTCCACATGTGTCTAGACTTTCATCCATGTCTAATCCTCCTCATCCTCCTACTTCCCCTCCACATGTGTCTAAATTTTCATCCATGCCCGATCCTCCTCCTCCTCCTCCTCCTCCTCATGCTTCCCCTCCACATATGTTTGAACTTGCATCCATGTATGATCCTCCTCCTCCTCCTGCTTCTCCTCCACATGCATCACCATATTCCACTGATCCTCTTCCTCCTCCTCCACTTGTGTCACCATCCACCGATACATGTCCTTCTCCTCCACATGTTTCATCATCCACCAATCCCCCTCCTCCTCCTCTTCGTCCACATGTGTAACAAGATTTTGATGCTTTGGGCACTATGTTCACATCGAGTATTGTTTCACATCTTGATGATCTTTATAGAGAGACATTTGATAATACACTTTTTTGACACTTATTTTTGACATAGTTGGTCTTGATGGAGGCTCTACCTCTGGTAGTAGAGACATTGATTCATCTGGATCTAGTGGTGGACCTATCTAGTAGTGGTACTGATTGGAATGTATATTGATTGTTTTATATTTGACTTGAGATGTGTATATGACATGTTTATTGCATTTTTTTTGAGATGTTTGTTTGACATGTATATTCATATGTATATCGCTCATGCATATTATGTTTTTCACATAATGTTGTGGTTTTTGTTTGATTTATAAAATGTATTATGCATATGCTAATCAAGAATAAATGATTTCTCTGTTTTTAAGTTAAATTTGAGATGTATCACTCATTTAAATTTATAGTTTCCATATAATGTTTCRTTTTGATTTTATGAAATCATTTAATTTGRATTGTGATTGCAAAAGGTTATAACCATTAATGTCATATAATGTTTAATTGTTCTTCAAGGTGAATTGTCTGTTGTCCAACACGATACAATATGTTGATTAGACATGTTTAGAAACAAAAATACTTAAATATGATGAGTGAAATGATTGYGATTTGAATAATTATGTCCTTTTAATATATTATAATGATAAMAATATAACACAATTATTMACTAATAATAATGATGATGATGTAATAATGATGTTATTTTTTTTATTTTTTATTATTCAAAGATTACAAGACAAAGTTATAATATATWTTTTYACTAAAATAAAAATTATTATATTTTATTTAGATTCAATATTTTCAAAGATTTTATTAATTTGTATTATCCAACTATTATAATATATGAAATTTATTCAATTAAATTTAAAATACTAAATATAGATAATAATAATACATTTTGATCTATACACTTTTGATGAAATGGTTTAACAATTTTTTACTCTAATACTAACTTTATGAATCTTCTATTAAAAAATAATATCACCCAACAWTTTATAATTAGTATTTTAAGMATTAGTAAAATTGACAAAGGTTTCTATACTTTTAGATAAGTATGGATCATTAAAATTTTCCTTAATTGTGACTAGGCTCTAGAAAAAAACTCTTTTAGAATTTCCATGTCCTTCCTATACTGACACTTATTTCAAGGAGAATGTAAAAATAATGATTAGTGTAAGTTTATATGATTATAAAACTAAAGGATGGAATGGAATAGGTGGAGGACATGATAGTTTCACTAGTTAAGGTTGGGAATTCCATCAAAGTTGGTAATGCCAATACTATAAGTGTGATTCCAGAACTCATAGATGTTGCATGAAGTTATTTTGTTGGAATTGTCCTTAGAAGTTCCATCAAAGTAAGTATATATATTTTTTTTTTATTTTTTTTTTAAACAATAAAAATTTTGAGGTTTGAATTTTTAATATCTTCATTTTTTGTTAAATAAAATATAATTTAAAATAAGCCTTTACTACTATGATTATCTTCCTCACTTGGCATTGTAAAATTGTTGTTCTAAAAAAGATGTTTATATCTTAGATCATGTCTCAGTTCGAACCACCAATCCCCATCCAACACATCTAGGTAAAAAAAACACTTGGTTGCATTGTTTTGGGAAAGCATAAGGCTCCTTAATTTCAACCCACATTTTTTTATAGTTAATACATATTATCTCACTATCACGATCGTCCTTTAAATTTATCTGGTTGAAGGTATCCCACCACTTGCAAAAAAAAATAATACATTGGAATGATGAGAAGTCCACTTACATGATCTCTTGTATATTTCTAATGTAACCTAACTTCCCCTCTGTTAGGTCTTGATAATGGTGGCTAACATTACTAGATTGGTTGAAATTGATCTCCACTCCACAATCTTGTGTGATTTGTCCATCATCAACATACTATGTGCAAAAAATATGTTCATATTCCCACATTAATGGGAACAAATGCACCTGTAAAAATGAGAACAAAGGACGGTGTCATATGTCTAATAACCGAAGAATTAATAAAAACATAATGTGTTACAATTAAAATGTGCAATATTATAAATATAACACAATACTCAGAGATGTTATTACAGATTTGTTGCACTTGATCCCTATTCTTAGTGCATCTAGATATTCTCCACGTGGGTTACAACTGGAAACTGCATATTTCTCTTGTATCTAGTCAACCACCCAACTATTGGGGCATATTTTTGGAATATTTTCTTTTAAATGATCAATATAAGGCTTGCTTATACCATTCAAGTGTCCGAATTATTTCCTATTATTGTCCCATTTCCTTCTTTTCTCTTCATACAATGTGACCCATGGTCGCGTTATGGCTGCGTTGTAAAGAACAAATTTATTGATGGAATCAATTTCTAAATTTGTTGATCTAAACAAAAATTCAAAACAAACAACATGAGATCAAATATATATTATCAACTTAAAGAATTAATTTATTGATTGCATCAATTTCTAATTTCATTGATGTATACAAGAATTCAAAACAAATAGCATGGGATGAAATATATATTATCAACTTCAATGTAAAAAATTTCTTTGTACTAAATTGACAAAAATATAATTGAATTACTCTTTATCAAGTTTCTTTTTATATCTTTTTGAAGTATCGCCCCTTCCATTTTCCCCTCTTCTTGATGGTTGTCTGAAACCGTTTCCCCTGTTGTGTCATCAATTTGCTTGATGCACTCACTGACATAATAGAACAACTTGTATACTATGCACCCCGTTGACTCAAATTTTCATCACCTATATTAAAAAAAGATCACAAATCATTTTGAATCCTATGATTATGTATACTATATGACTAATAGGTGGGGTCCCCAAAGGTTAAATGAAAAAGATTGGTCTTCAAATCTTTTCCTCAAAATAGTAATTTTCAGTTTTGTCCTCTACAATCATTGGCTCATGGTTATTTTGGTCATATGTATGGTTAATATTGAACTATTTTACTTGCTTGGGTACAAACAAAGATGAAAGGCCTACTCTATCTCTTGGATGCATATAAAATTTGAATCCATGCGCATAAAGTTTAACATGAAAAGATTGGTTATATTGCATACATCTATACAAAAGAGATCTCATTGTATTATGGTATATCATGTTTTGAGGCACTTAAGTCATATAACATAAATGTTATAATGGTTTTAATTGAGTCATATATATACATGGCTTCAAACACTTTGAATGTGATGATATATGCAATCATGTATGGTCAAAGTTGAAGGATCCATATTCATATAACATATGGTATATATACATAAGTATTTGGGGTTGTTGATATAACATCAAGTTATAATGGTTATGATTCGATCCTTGCGTGATATATTATGTGATATACATTGGATGATCGAATCAATTTATTAAAACGAGCTTCATTTGACATCTCTTTAAGCATGGGTTTATTGAAACCCTAGTTTTTTATATGGGTCGTCCTTTGGTGGTTATGATGATATGACAATTTGTGATACACATTACATGGATATGGCGATAGGCCTCCTGCATACTTGGAATTCGATCTTGTTTATGGTTGGTTTCCATAACACTCATTTGAAAGTGGAAACATGATGTGGAAAAGGTTGATTTTGGGCTCGACATGATGGTCGTTCATGCAATTAATTTGCAAGGATGTGGGAATTAATGCCACTATCCCACGTATACCATCCTTCACTTTGGAGTTCATCATTTCATTTTTTATTGTCGTTGGAAAGTGGTGTAGTTCGAGTGTGGTAAGAGAGCTTAGCCCTGGTGATTTTGATAACCGTCTGCACCTATTTTGGAAAATATTTAAAGTGGTTGGTTATGAGAATGCAAACACCAAATCATTTATTCATCAAAAATATGTTTTCTTTGTAGTTTTGATTTATGGTTGCTCTATTTGGATTGGTTTTGAGTATGTTTTCCTTCCCTTCTCCCTCATCCTATTTAATAAAAGGGTTTTGAAGGATTTTTTGAAATAAAAGTTTTGTAGTCAGTGGATTTTCCACTCATACACTGATTTTCCATCTTTTTTCGCTACAAGTTATCAGTTTGGTTTGTTTTGGAAATAAACCAGTTAATTTTGTATGAAATACGACTTGGGCTCGAATTGTTTTGGCGTTATTTTTGTTTTCCACATTCATGGTTTGGAAAAATGAGATTTTGGCCGAACACTCACATTTTTATCAATTGGTTTGTTGATTGGAGATGAATAATATAAGAAATTATGTCTTTAACTGAGTTGTGCTCTTTGTATATATTTACTATTTCTTGGGGTTAAAACTCATATAGAAATATAAAATATGAGGCTTTACCAGTCAAAGCTTTGTTGAAATATCGTACACTACCATTCACTTCTTTTTTTTCTTATAGTCTTGTCGACTCTGAGTTTGAGGTTGCATTTGATCATTCTTATCAAGCTAGAGGTCATATTTGAAACCTCGACTTGATAGAATTAAAATGAATTATTTTTCGTTGAGTTTTGGACTGATTATGATAATAAGGTTGGTTTTAAGGGCATGTTTAGACCTCTTGTTTGTTGGGTTTTAACTCACACTCTTGCAATAGAAAATTGGGTTTAAAAGAGATTTCATTTTTTATATAGATTCGTACTATTTAAACCCAAAGATTGATAGTATAATATGGTTTTCAATCTCGAAAATATATTGCATGGTTATAAATTCAAGCTATATGAGAGTCTCTGTATATTTGTTGAGTTGTTTTTGAGCCTGATTTTTAAAAAAGTGATTTTTGGATGATGGGTCCGAAACATTTTTCCTTCATGCATGATTTGAGAATAAAGTTTTGATAATGGATTTCAAAGGGTCATGCATGGAATTCAATTTTGGTCTGATAATTGAACCCTGTTTGTGCACATAACTATATTATTTGCTAGCTTGATTTGGATTTTGAATGGAAAATGGTTTAATTCAGAGTTGAGTCCAAAAAATCACTACGGACATGTATGATTGAATATTCTGTGATAAAATATTTGGCTATATATATTACTCATTATGATTTCATTTCACACTTAGAATTTGTTTTTGAGAAGTCTAATATAATGACACATGGTTGTGAACGGATGTTTGATAATGAGTTTGAGTACAGGCTTTGTTTTGGAAAATTTTATATATTTACTCATCAAAATTCCACTATATACTCGACACTCGACATTATTTTAAGTGGTAAAGATATGAAAATGGCATGTTGGTTATTTACAAAGGTAAGATACTTTGTAGACTACAAAGGTTTGAACATATGTGAAGTACTAATGTGGTTTGGGAGAAATTCCTTTTGTTTTTTTTCTTTTATAGAAACAAGACCAAATCCCCTCACTATATCATTTTCCATGAATTATTCCTAAAGTCCCAAATTCATGCATCACTTAATCTCATTTCCCCCCTGTTGTATAAATAGAAAACAATTTTAAAAGAAGAATGTGTTGGAAGTTTGGCATACATTGTTTGAAAGTTGATTGGTACTGAGCATATGTTTAAAGATAGTGGAAAAAATTATTACAGATCAAAATTAAGTCAGATTTAATGGATTATGAACATGTATCATGCATTCCTGACATTTGTTTTTATTTTACATAAGTTAAAATTCCTCCCATCATTCCCGATTTCGTTATACTCCCCATGTTCAAAAGTAGATAATAAATATTGATTGAGAAGATGGTGATGTATAGTGTGGAATATTATATGATAGAAAAAAATATTGATTGATTCTTCTGTTGTTTCCCTTTTTCCCTCATACTCCTCTAAATGATTGATTTCTTGTAAAATCAGAGCCATTATTAAATTATATTTTATGCATGATAGTATTTGATTATTTACTTGTTGTGAGTTGTTTATACTAATCTAGTCTTCATGATATAGATGAGCTTCTTCAGTAGGGGTAGCAGCAGAGGAGGAAAAAAAGGAAGAAGATGTCAAGGTCCTAACACCTTTTGGCATCCTAGGGGACATAAAAAACTAAGGTTCTGTATTCATTTTGATGTTGACTTTGATGATTTCCAACAACTAATCCAAACAGGGAACTTGAACCTTGGTGGTCAGCAAGCCTTACCACAACCCCAAGCAGCCCCAAATGTTATATTGCAACCTCGTCCTTAGATCATGAACATCCTTGGGTCTCTTGTACAACCTAATATTGATGTGTGGGGTAACTTACATGCCAATCCTTCTTGTATTGACAATCAATGGCTTATGCCTCCCCCTCCTCCACCGTGTTAGTGTTGGAAGTCACTCCTGGATTGCAGCAGAAGCAGAGCTCGACACCCATCAGTTTAATATCACGATTTGTTTATAAAAGGGATGATCAAATGGAAGTAAAATCAAAACAATATTGTCTCAACTTGGAAACTAGGCCAGGCATGCATGGGCGAGTGAGGTCTTAGATAAACTTCAAATAGTGAGTTGTAATAAGGGTGAGTAGGGGGAAGAATTGTATGAGAAGAGTGCAGGGGTCTGTTATAAACATCAGGTTTCTAACAGACTATGAGAGAAAACATCTAAAGGCAAGATCCTTTTACATCTAAATGTAGAAAACCAGGGAATACAATAATGCAACGATAAATCCTTTACCATAACATAACTGCAACACTTCATGCGAATCAATCGATCATGAACTCTCTGGTATAAGACGAAAACATAGAGGGAGCAGGGAAACTGTTTGTCATAAAACAAGAAATCTCAAACACAGATGCACAACCATAGAACCAGAATGATCATCCAGACTTTACAGTCCCGGAGCTTTTCTCTACCATCGATGCTTTCAAATTACAAAAACTGAGTCTATATACTCAGGAAAATTCACCTCACAGAGGCGTGCCAAGTCACTCTAGGCTTGATGTCCCTTCAGTCAAACTCGTACTGATATCTTTCTTTAAATGCCACCTTAACTACGCATGGCTCTTGCAAGGAGGGTAGCTGAGCCATGAAGTGCTCGGCTAGCATGCGAAGACTTCTCTGTCGAGTCAAGGACTTTGGCATGGCTTCGTTGAGGGAATGATACATAGGTTCTATGCAAACAGGTGGCCCGCTAGACCCTCCATTCCCCTCATTTAATGAACGAAAGGAGGTTTCAACCACCTGCCCTTGTCTTCAATTACTTCAATACTAGAAACAGTATGAAAATCAGGTCCGATGGCACCTAGAGATCGTGATGATCCCCCCTGCAACTAAAATCGATGTCTTGGCCTCCTTTATGCAGCTCTTTCCTCTCCCCAAGTGACCATGGGCCGTGACCATATGCTTTTGGTGTTCGCGAATATGAAAGGGTTAACCTTTGCTGATAGAAATCGCGATGAGCGATATACCGAGATGGCACAATCTGTCACCACGCATCCCTGTAGATCTGACGGCTCTTAACTCTCCCGACGATATCATGGGCCCCGGTCCGGGATTCTCCCAGCACCTCGCGCATCGGAAGATAACGAAGTTTCTTTTTGCACCTTGGAGTCGCGACGGGCGAAACGCTAAGATGGAACTACCTACTATCGAGTGTCCCCTCTGGATGGACGGCTGAAAATTCTTCATGAAGTTGCGGGCCCCAGCTTCTATGCTTTCGACACTATCGGGGTTCAGGGTTTCGCGATGTTGAAAAAAACAAAACTCTCACCCCATGAACTCCCAAACACCAAAACGTCGATGTGGCCGGATCCTGCGCCACGCGTCACTAGATCGGACGACCCAGATTTAGCCTTGAAATATAAGGGCTTTCTTTGGCGCTATATGTCGGGTAATGTGGTAACCCCGAGATCTCGATGACCATTGATTTGCTTCATGGACGGATCTCGGCTATAGACATTAAAACCTTGCCCGCTCGCCTAACTCGTAACCGGAAAGTTGGTCCTTCCGCTGCTGCACTTGGGTGTTTCTCGGTCATTCTGCAGACCTGGATTCTTTTGTGCCTAAGACAAAAATAATCGCTAACATTAGGCTCCATGGGGGATAGAGTCATCCCTGCGATGCTCTAAGAACTCCTTCCGCAGTTTCAGTGCCTTGCTATTGGGCTATGGAGTCACTTATTAAGCCGAAAACATGCAAACTAAAAATAAACAAGAAACGTAAAGGACAATATTTACAAATAAGGGAGTTGTCTGAGGCTCAAATAAAACATTTCTTCAGAAAATGCCCATTCACTGGGCTGCTGAAAACCTTTTCACCCTCCATATCTTGCAACCCATACGTGTTGTTGGAGAAAATCTCAGAGATCTTGAAGGGGCCAATCCAGAGGGCGTCAAACTTGTTGTGTTTGCCTTTATCTTGCCTGGGGGCGTCCCACTTGAGTACCAAGTCCCCGATCTCGAACTCTTTCTTCCTGACCTTCTTGTCGAAAGCCCGCTTGATCTTTTCCTGGTGATTATGAGCTTCGGTCCTCACCTTCTCTCTGATCTGTTGCACTTCTACCATCTGATGAATCCTCCTGATCATATGATCTATTTCTCTCTCATAGTCTTGAAAGAATTTCTCCACAGGTAAGGTAAGCTGAGTAGAAAAAACCGCCTCTGCTCCATAGACTAGTTGAAAAGGCGAAGTGCCCAGATATTTCTTCGTTGTCACACAATCATCCCATAGAGAAAACTTCAATTTTGAATCCCGGGCCCTTTTCTTGTCTTCCAACAGCTTTTTGATGATCCTTATTAGGCTTTTGTTAGAGGACTCTGCTAAACCATTGCCCTGGGGATAGTAGGGAGTGGAGTGAATTAGTGAGATCTGGAACCTCTCACAGAACTTGATTAGAGGCTCAAACTTGAAAGAAGCAGCATTATCGGTGATGATCCTGCTGGGACAGCCAAATCTGGCCATGATATCTTCCAGGAAGATGATAATTACTTTGTGAGATGCACTTCTGGTGGGGACAGCTTCTATCCACTTGGTGAAATAATCTGTTGTTGTTAGGATCCATCTGTGTTGACCGCTTGAGGGAGGATGAATTTCTCCAATGAAGTCCAGCCCCCACTGCTCAAAAGATGTTGGAGATACTATAGGCTTCAATGGCAGTGATTTGAGTTGTTGCTTTCCTGAGAACTTTTGACACTTGATGCAATCTTTGATTCCCCTACAGACATCAGCGAATAAAGTAGGCCAGTTATATCCAGCCCTGAGG
>JASDQU010884198.1:12140-44653 GCA_032191745.1 Picea mariana | reverse complement strand
AAGGAAGGGGCAAGGATGGAGAGTTCAACTCTCTCTTGATATTGGAGGATTGTATCTTCCTCTTGGAGGTTTATCCCTCCCTTTACATTTAGAAGCTATAGCTACCTTTGGAAGTCATTACTTCCCTTGAACAATAACTATTGATTATTTCTCATATATTGTGCATGGTGTATTGGTGTAACTCTTATAATATTATTCATTGCTCATTGGATATAATTGAATGGTTTAAGTATAAGTTGAAAAAGGTTTTAAATTGTACTTAATACTGATTCACCCTCCTCTCAGTATCAACAGTTCACTGATGAGTTTACTAGAATGAGTTGGATATGTTTTCTAAAAGAAAAATTAGAAGCACTCAACAAATTCAAATCCTTTAAAACCCCTGTTGAAAATGAAAGGGAGACAAAAATCAAATGTCTTAGATCAGACAATGGTGGTGAATTCACCTCAAAAGAGTTCGATGTATTCTATGAAACTCATGGAATAAAAAGACAATTCTTTGCTGCCAGAACACCTCAACAAAACAGGATTGCTGAAAGAAAGAACATAACATTTCAGCAGGCTGCAAGGACTATGCTCAATGAAGCAAAATTGTCAGATGAATATTGGAGGGAAGCTATAAGCATAGTTGTATGCAAATTGAACAAAGGGAAGCTTAGGGTGAATAGTGATAAAACTCCTTATGAACTATGGTTTGGAAGATCTCCATTAGTGAAATACTTCAAAGTATTTGGAAGTAAATGCTACATCAAAATACTAGATGAGAGTCTTGGAAAATTTGATGCCAGATCTGATGAAGGTATTTTTCTTGGATATGCTTCAAACAAAAATGCATATAGATGCTACAATATTAGATCACATAAGATTATTGAAAGTGCATATGTCAAGGTGGATGATCTAAAAACAATAATGATAAAAAATCAAGAGACCATATCTAAAAATAAAGATGAAGATGATGATGAGACATTCGACACACAACTAGAAGAAGTAGAAGAGAATGAAAAATAAAGGGAAGAAGATGATATGGATACTAGTGAAAGTGAATAATATAGTCAACATGGAGAGATAAGAGAAGAATTCCCAAGAATAGATACAAAGACACCCTCAAGAATTATTAAAAAAAATCACCCCGAAGAACTGATTATTGGAGATATGAATGATGGAGTGCAAACAAGAAGACAACCACTGTATCAAACAAAATTAGCATTGTTGTCGCATATTGAGCCAAGTTCAATCAAAGAGGCATGTAAAGATGAGAACCGGGTTAAATCTATGAATGAAGAATTGGATCAAATTGAAAGAAATCAAACTTGGGAATTGGTTCCTAGACCAAAAGATAAAAATGTCATTGGAACTAAATGGGTATATAAAAATAAAATGAATGAAGATGGGAAAGTAATCAGGAACAAAGCTGGATTAGTATGCAAAGGGTATGCTCAAGTTGAAGGAATAGACTATGAAGAAACATTTGGACCTGTGTCCATATTAGAGGCAATTAGGATGTTCTTAGCTTTCTCCAGCGATAGAAAATTTAAAGTGTACCAAATGGATGTCAAATCAGCATTTCTCAATGGAAATTTAGAAGAACAAGTCTATATTGAGCAACCAGATGGGTTCCAACAGAGAGTATGTTTTTAAATTAAAGAAGGCACTCTATGGATTAAAGCAAGCACCCAGAGCATGGTATGCAAGGCTAGACTCTTATTTACAAAAACAAGGCCTCAAAAGGGGATCAACAGACAACAATATTTATTGCAAAATTGATGGTAATAAATTGATCATTGTGGAAGTGTATGTTGATGATATCATATTTGGTAGTATGATATTAGAAAATATCATATTTGGTAATATGATGCAACAAGAATTTGAAATGTCTATGCTTGGCGAACTAAATTTCTTCCTTGGATTACAAATAATACAGTCCAAAAAGGGAGTCTTTATCCATTGGCATAAATATGTTAAGGATATGATTAAGAGATTCTAGTTAGAGTATTGCAAACTTGTTAGTACACCTATGACAGTTGGATGCAAACTAAGCAAGGATGATGAGTCAAAAGCTATAGATCCAAAACACTGCAGATCAATGATTGACAGTTTTCTCTATGTAACAGCTTCCATACCTAATGTCAAGCAAGCTGTTGGGATGGTGGCTAAATTCCAAGAAGAACCAAAGGAGAGTCATGTTCAAGACGTAAAAAGAATATTTAGATATTTGAAAGGAACCATAGATCTTGGTTTGTGGTATCCTAGCAAGGACTCATTCACATTAAAAGCTTATTTAGATGCTGATTGGGTAGGAAGTGTAGATGACAGAAAAAGTACGAGTGGAGGAGCATTCTTTTTGGGAGAATCACTGGTTGCTTGGATAAGCAAGAAAAAATCCTCAATTTCTCTGTCTAGCACTAAAGCTGAGTATATTGCAGCAGCAGAATGTTGCACACAAGTGGAATGGATGAAACAAACTCTACAAGACATCAAAATAGTATTTGAAGAACCCACAATTATCCACTGTGACAATACAAGCGCGATAAGTCTCTTTAAGAATCCAGTCCAACACTCAAAATCGAAACACATTCCCATAAAGTACCACTATCTAAGAGATAAGGCTGAAAACAAGAACATTAACTTGGAATATGTTCCAACACAAGAACAGGTGGCAGATATTTTTACAAAACCCTTAAACAAAGATGTATTTGAATATCTCAGGCAAACATTGGGAGTAATACTTTTTCCTACCTAAATCTCTCAATAAAATGATGCATCAATTGGCACCTATTGAGGGGGAGATAGAAATCAACAACAGAAGGTGTCATTCAATTATGACATAAAAAGTTTGATTGCAGGATGAGTTACCACTGGTTAGAAAAGTGTTTATACAGACAGATGATTAGAGAAGAAACCCTTTTCCATTGATGTCAAAGGGGGAGAGAAAATTCATAAAAGGAAATCTTCATAAGAGGAAAGCATTATCACAGGGGGAGTTTTGAATATGAAGTTAGTGTGTTTCCCTCAATGACAAAGGGAGAGATTGTTGGAAATATTGTTATTGATATCAACAGTCGATGTGATGATCTGTTGTTAATGATGAATTACCACAGTTGAGACTGTCATTAATGTCAACAAGTATATCAGTCAGCAGAAGATGTCAAATAGTGTGCAAAGATCGAAAGAGCGAACAGGAGAAGCGAATAATCAAAATATCAAAACTCAGAAGGAATAGCACATTGCAAAGAGAGGAAATCTGTGACTATTGTTGATCATGATAGGATCAACAATGATTCAATGATCAAAATCTCTGAGGAAGAACAAATTGTAGAGATGTCATCGGGATCAATGAAATGACTGAATAGTTGATTAATGCGCAGAAAATGTGAGAAGCCACAACAGTCGTACGATCAAAGAATTAATGACCCTGATTGTCTCATGTAACGAGATTTATCCCACATTGGAAGCACGAATGAACGCATATAGGTTTATATACACGAATCTATCCATAGCTTATCGACGCATAGTGCAAAGGTATGGTGGGGGATCTAGGTGTTTGGGCTCCAGGAGAAGCTCACCATCCTGGAGCCCGGGACGACCTATCAGGCCCCCTACCTTTTGGTCAAAATGACAATATCCGACATATTTAGAGGACATACGAGGACTGTTAGATTTAGGATAATTTTCACAATGGTTAGCTATGAGTTTATTCGAAACTTGAAACTTGGGAATCGAAGGATTTGGAGTGTCGAAGAGTCAAGGATCCCAAACTCACGAAGTCCGAAATTCTAAAGAGATCCTATCTGTCGGTTGAAAGGAGAACACATGGCACTGGATCAACAAATTCGAGGATTTGTGATTCAGAGAAACATCAACGAGAGTTGTTCGAAATCCTGAAAAGCAAAAATGTGAAACACTCAGCCCTGGGTCATAACCTGAGGTCAAATGTAAAATGGGTTGTGGAAGAGGAGCTAGCACCTTTAGTCAGGATTTCTCTATTTCTGAGATCGGGAGCTTGGACATAACATACAAAAAAAAAGATGAAGGCAGAAGCCTCGAAGTTGAGGAAGAAAGACACATTGACAGACGTTGTCAGTAGAGCACATCATCTAGGACACATGGCACCGTCAGATAGTGACAAGTGTCAAAGTAAAATTGGCATTTCATGCACGTTTATATCATGAATTTGAATGACACGTGGTAGCTACTCGACACGTGCCAAGTCATCATGTGACATCAAGAGGTTTACATCATGTCGAGAGTTTATACTTTGAGAGTTTTACATAGCAAGCAAATACTCTAATATCCCGAAGTCCCGAATGCCAAAATTCTGAAAGGGACACGCATCAATAGATTGATAGCTTCGGAAATTTGACATGCTAGAAGTCACAAAGAACCGAAGGTCAAAGTGCCGATATTCTGGAATTCGTTCATCCCATTAGAAGATCGAATAGTAACCATTGATTTAATAAAGCACTCAAGCACTCGTTTGGCTTAGCGTCTGGTTATCGCCGATGGTCATATGATATAAGAGTTTTTAAAAGGAAACTGTTATTTGCCGCTATATTCAGTAACCCTGTGGTTCTGTAATGCTCGGTCATATGAAATGGCTTGAAGGAAGCGCCTCCATAGAATTTGGTCTCTATGAATATAATAGAGATTAGTGAACGAGTAAAAAGGATTAAAATTGATCCATGACTGTGATCAATTTACCTTCATGGTAAAAATAAATAAACAATATTAACACTAATTAATCAAAGAGATGTGATGTTTGAAATGAAGGGACACAAATGTGTCACACTCATGCCATTTGAAGAGTATATAAACATGGAAGAGTGGTCAGAATAAAGTGTCTCTACAGTCCAAATCAAAATATCAATAGCTAAAGTAGATTCCAGGAAGAAATACAAATACCTATGTATTAAGGGTGGTTGGGTGGTGCAAGGGCAGGTTGGTGCCTAAAGAGGGAGTTGGTGCTTCCTTTTTAGTTGTAGTTGACTAAATAGGGGGTCGTAGCCTCCTACCAATTGGTGTTGGTAAACCAGGGTGTGGGTGCATCCTGATCAGTTGGTGCTGATAAAAAAGGAAGTACATCTTCCTTCTATGTAACATGTAAAACAAATTTTGCAGTTAATAGAAAAGAGTTTGTGTTTTTCCCATTTGGGTTCAACGATAAAATATTGTGTTAAGATTCAGTTTTCATTAATAAATAAAAAATTGATATAATTGTTGTGTCACTGATTCACCTCCCCCTCTCAGTGACAGAATTTGATCCTTCATAACATACACAACCAAAAATTATATGCTACTAATTATTGGTTGTCGCTTCTTTCACCACATACTTTCACACAACACAATAAATCTACAACCTGTTGTCATGACTCATGAGCCAATCTCTATTGACGCAGACATTTCCCCTGCATACTCTTCACAAGTTTGTCTAGGAGTAGAAACCTCACATGACACTGGAGCCTTTTTTGTTTATGATGACCCCATTGACCAGATTGCATGGAATTTCTCCAACAACATAAAACAAAGACTATCATGTTTACACCGATTCAGAGCATTCTTTCCACATGTGCAAATAATGAGTCCCCACTCAAACAGCTTCACGCTCACAACTATAAAAAATGTTTGCATCTGTCCATGAAAGGTTGATTTAGGAGGATCTCCACATAGGGAATTATGACTTTGCACACCATGGATAAGATCATTAAAATGTTGATTGATGATAGGTGACCAAGATTTATTAATGCTCATTCAAATTGTAAAAATGATTAATACTTTTTGGAGCATAATGTGCTCATGTATTTTTCATTTAATTTGTAAAAAAGAAATTAAATTAAGTGTGAGAATCCATCTCACAATTAGTTTCCTAGTTTCAAGGGGAAGTTGAGAGTCTCATGAGTTGTTTTGAGATTCTTCCTCATTATATTCCAAGTAGTTTCCTAGTCTTAAGGGGAGGTTAAGAGTCTCATAGGTTGGTTTGAGAGTCTTTCTCATTTTTCCCTTGAGTTGTTATTAGATCCTAAATTTGTGGATCTTGTATCCTTGAATTATGGAGAGAAGTAAACTATATAAAATCCTTATGTAAGCTCTGGGGAGGAGGCTCCTTTTGAGGGAGCTTGGGATAGTTCTATGGAGTTGGGAGAGAGAGCTCAAGAGAACTTGGAAGAAAGGAATTTAGTCCTTCTGGTGTCTGAAGAAATGTCACTTATGTGAGAGCCTTAAGTTCTCTTTGTTTAAGAGAAGGTTGCTATGGGTTTTCAGCCATTTATGGAATATGTGCCACATTTTGTGAGAAGGTTTCAGCTCTGCTATAGGATGGATAATAAAGCGATTCATATTCCAAGCAGATCCAAAGATGTAGCCAAAAGAGTCTGGTGAACTCCTTTAACACATGGGTGTCAAATTATGTGTGAGTTTTAATTGCATTCTCGCTTGATTAAGCAGAGATTTAATTACACATATGCACATAAGTATGACAATTTGCTCACGTTCATATGCATCGTTAAGAAATTATTTGCTCATTTTCACATGCAATTAATCGTCAGTAAAAGATCATCGTCGTATATTTTTATAGAGAAAGTTCTCACAAAAAATCTCGGATCAAGTGGTATCAGAGAAGGTCTGACCAATTTTGTAGATTGTGAATAATCATGGGCAGTAAGATCATGGACCATACAAGTTGCTTGGTTGCAATCCAAGAAGAAGACAACATTGAAGGTGGAATTCATCGATTTTTGAGTACTTGTTGGTAAAATTTAGATTTCTCTTTTAATATTATCCATTTTTAACAATTTCAGTTGCGTTGGAAACTAGATTCCAAAACACACCAAAGGTTTTTTTTTTTCTTCTCAATATCCATATCTATTCTTAAGATATACATCCCATAAGAACCAGATTTTGTACAATCACAATATATGTAGTCACTAAAATGTAGATTGCATGCAACATACACAATGGATTTGAGCAAATGATGTGGCGTTGGAAAGTTCTTTCAGAGGCAGATAAAATCACTCTCATTATTGATTTTTCAAATCAATATTTAAAGATAAAATGTTGTTGATACAATTCACCCAAAAATGGGAAAACATACGTTAAAAATGAAAAAAATGATTTTTCTCTAAGTAGAAGCTTTTGTTTTATGAGATAGAGGTTGCAAATAGAAATCCCAGGTGATTACACAAATGGGTATCTTTTTTTCTATTATTAACATCCTGAATTGTGAACTCAAACTGAAGCAAATCGCCCCAAAAATAATTAAATAACGGTTGTACGAAATGAAAACTTCTGATAGATGTCACGAACTCTAAAATGTGTTTCATAGGGAATATGATAGCTCATTCTGAAGGATTCTTTGTTTTGTCAAATGGTTATTTTACAGAATTTGATTTCGTTTCCTAGTTTATGAGATATCATTGTTTGAAGTCACATAGTTTTGCTGACAATACACTTGCGTTCCCCATGTGTTTCGGGAAGCATTTTCTCACTCTATGAGTTAAAATACATCAAGTATTTTATATCAAAAGAAATATCTCTTCGAAATCTCAAACAGGGCCTCAAAAAAATTGATTTCATTCCTTGTAACAAAAAGTTATGAAAAAAATTGTAGTTATGGTGCACAATGCTTGATTGTTTACACAAGACACAGGGCTGTATATTTTAATGCAGAATGAAGTCACATATTAGGAATTGATCCAAGAACAATTTGGAATATGGTCAAAGTTTTTAATATGTTTTTTTTCTTTAAAATGATGCATTTGGTAACAAGGGGCATTTATCTTGAGAGGTTTTGAGAGTGAGAGACATCATGTTTGTTTTCCTAAAGCTTCTTTGGCAGCATTGAAAAACCGTTATTGGTGTAAGACAATATTTGTAATCACTGCAATATTTTTAATCCATGTATGTTGCATGTAATCCCTCAAGAAGGGGGAACTTATAATTGTGAATCATTCAAAACCATCTTGTTGTTTCCTTGGACCACCCTGAAATTGAATAGGGGGGTCTATAGGACAATTTCATTTGAGTGTGATTCAAGTCATTCAGAGTGACTATTCAAAGGGTTGATTAACATATTTATGTTATATTCTCTCTTTTTCTCCATTTACCATTTGAAAGTGCAGATTTGGAGGCATTTGTAGAAGACAACCATGGGAAAATGATTGAAGTGAGCGAGACTTCAAGAGTTGGAAGAAATCAACCAATGCATTCAAGTGGAGAATGCAGAGCTCAGAAGGATTCTACAAGTTGCAGAGGATGAGACACATAAATTGAGACTCATGTTATAGAATATCGTGGAGGAAAAAGTTGGATAATGTTCCACTATAGAGGAGGCATAAAGTCCCTCCAAGATTAGGCCAACTTGTTGGCATGACATGTATATTAGTTATGGTGCTTGTCATGAAAGTGTTTGCACATATTGTTAGATAATAGAGGATGCTCTCTAGACACTAAGTAACCAAGGTGGTTTCCTAGAAGCTTCATCCTCATACAAACCAAGACAAAATGAACATTTGGTCAAAATTCAGGAAGATGGTCAAGTGTCACACACAAGACTAGAGGTAAAAAACTCTCCATGTTCAAATCCTTCTCTTATTAATGATGATGCTTCTTTTGGAGTTTTTGAAAGGCACACCAAAGGAATTGGCTTGAAGTTTTGAGGCAGATGGGGTATAAATGAGGATTTCTTGGTATTAATGGCCAAGGAATCATTCAACCACTAGAGGTTGTAGGAAGGCCCCTGTTTGCAGGATTGGGGTATGTTGAAGGATAATGATCAAAAGTAGCAGAAGCAGGTAATTCTTCAAGCAAAAAGATTGAATCATCACCAAAACCATCTAATAAAAGCACTGGCACATTACTTTATGAAAGTGATAGATATAGCAAGAGATTCCAAAGGAAATCAAAGTCTCCTCGAAAAATCTTGGGACAAAAAGAGTGTTGCAAAGTGCCAGAAGAGAAAAATTCCTTACAGTGAAGGAAAGATGGGCATGAAGTCACGCAACTATTGCACTCACTACAATATGAGAGGAAATTGGATCAAGAAATGTTGGAAGCTCCATCCCAAACTTGTTCCAAGAAGGGACAAACAAGTTATGCAGGATGTACGACTTGTGTGCATGCAGACTGAGGAGCTGGAGCAGGGAGAGGCCCAGGAAGCCTATTGCGGAGTATGGTCGAGTTTATAATCAAATTTCATGATTTTCCAATCTAGATCCAATGGTGCAGATCTTTCAGTGGTATGAGCAACGAAATTTGAGAGCTACGGTCGAGCCCATGACTACTTGGCACACTTTACGAGGAAGAGTTGCACTCTTCATAATATAGCCAAGTTTACAATCAAAAGTTGTGGAATGACGAGACAAACTTGTTGGTGCTATGTATGCTGAGTTTTGAGCCACAAATTTAGTGCCTTTGTGCAAAAAACAATGTAAGTATCATTCAATTAATTGTGTTTTTTCCTCTTTTTGAGAATTGTAAGAGGATAAAAATGTACTTGCATATGCTGGTGGTTTTGATCCTACAACAAGGCAACAAGATCTGAAATTTGCAAGGAAGTTTTGTCTATTCCTAAAGTTAGATCATGGAAAGCAAGGGATATGGATACTTCCCCTGGTGCATATTATGTTGCAGTGGTTTGAGACCATGATGTCTAACCAGTAATGCCTCTTGAAGGCATTTTCATTATTTATTATGTTGCACATGTTTTTAATGGGGTGGTTTTAAAACCATGAGAATTCACCACTAGTGCACCTTGATGTTAATGTTGCCTAGAAATTGATGTAAAAGGTTGTGATTAGCCACTCATAAGTGATGATGAGAGTGAAGGCATTAGTTTTATGACTAAGCCTTATTGGAAACATTGTAATGGGTCTTGTAGCCACTGTTGAGTGAGAGACATTATTTTTGTCTAAGGTCTATTTTGGCAATCATTGTAAACTTGTCCATGAGTGTTTTATAAACTCTTGGAAAGCATGGTACTGCTTTGAAGTTTTCAAAATGGTGATCATGTATTATCAAATACATATTTTCATTGATGCAAGTGTTGGCATTGACATCCTCATTCCGAAGTGAAAAGGTGAAGGAGAAGAAGGGTGCAGATTTTCATAGACATTTGTTATGCATATCAAGGAATCAACTACAGATTTGCATTGATGCAAGTGTTGGCATCAACATCCTCATTCTGAAGTACAAAGGTGAAGGAGAAGAAGGGTGTGAATTTTCATATAAATTTGTTATGCAGATCGAGTAGTAGGGAAGTGCATCATGGAGAGTAAGACTCTTCCTAGAAGCTAGTAAAGGTAGTTGCGGAAATTCAAGTTACAATTTCTCTCTATACTTTTGGAGGACCAAAAGTGTTTTTTGTGGGGAGGTATGATCTAGGAGGATCTCCACATAGGGAATTATTACTTTTCACACCATGGAGAAGATCATTAAAATGTTGATTGATGATGGGTGATAGCGAATTATTAATGCTCATTCAAATTGTAAAAAATGATTAATACTTTTTGGAGCATATTGTGCTCATGTATTTTTCATTTAATTTGTAAAAAGGAAATTAAATTAAGTGTGAGAATCCATTTCACAATTAGTTTTCTAGTTTCAAGGGGAAGTTGAGAGTCTCATGAGTTGTTTTTAGATTCTTCCTCATTATATCCCAAGCATTTTCCTAGTATCAAGGGGAGGGTAAGAGTCTCATAGGTTGGTTTGAGATTCTTTCTCATTTTGTCCTTGAGTTGTTATTAGATCCTAAATTTGTGGATCTTGTCTCCTTGAATTATGGAGAGAAGGAAACTATATAAACTCCTTATGTAAGCTCTAGGGAGGAGGCTCCTTTTGAGGGAGCTTGCGAGAGTTCTAGGGAATTGGGAGAAAGAGATCAAGTGAGTTTGGAAGAAATAAATTTAGTCCTTCTGGTGTCTAAAGAAATGTCACTTATGTGATAGCCTTAAGTTCTCTTTGTATAAGAGAAGGTTTCTCTGGGTTTTCATCCCTTTATGGAGCATGTGCCACATTTTTTGAGAAGGTTTCAACCCTGCTATAGGAAGGATAATAAAGTGATTTGTAATCCAAGAAGATCTGGAGATGTAGCCAGAAGAGTCTGGTGAACTCCGTTAACACACAGGTGTCAAATTATATGTGTGAGTTTTGATTGCATTCTTGCTTGATTAAGTATAGATTTAATTATACATATGCAGATAATTATGACCATTTGCTCACATTCATATGCATTGGTAAGAAATTATTTTCTCATGTTCACATGCAATTAATTGTAAGTAAAAGATCCTCATCGTAGATTTTTCTAGAGAAAGTTCTCACAGAAAATCTCAGATCAAATGTTGTCATCAGATCGATAAACAATATGCTTCTTCTTCAAGGGAAAGTTGAACAATCGATCTTATCAAGAGAAGGGACATCGATGGTAGATCCAAGAGCATTATTAACAGAGTTGGGCTCTTCATGAGATGTCATTGTAGTCCATGGATCTCTAAATTGATCACATCTTCATCATGAATTATCCACACTGGAATTTATCCTCACCTTGGCGTCACATGAAAATGTTTTCTCTCACAATGATATCTCAATGCAACAAAGACTCACTCACAATCTATTTGCTTTTACGCACAACTAATTATTGCACACACAAAATATTCTATTCTCACATTTTTATAATATTCGTGGACCCTCCCACATTTAATATGGTAGTAACTACTCAGTAATTACCCCCCCCATAAGGATGAACATGCAGTAATTACTCCCACATTTAATATAGTAGTATGGTAGGTAAGCTTCTAGATAGTCGACTGACTGGCCAATTGTGTATAACAATTGAGAAACTTTATGTTCTAGAGATTTCGTATCTAGATATTTCATGGGTATTTGTATAGATATTCCCCGAGGAATATCTAGATACTTCCTTGTTGTATTTATACATGTTCTTGGTTCATTAGAGTAAGCCATAAAACAATTATGTGTTGAGTTTGAGTTGTAGCTCTCAGTGTAACTTTGTATTTTGAGTGCGTGATAAAAATGTATCTATTCAATCTTTCATATTGGTATAAGAGAAGGACTGGGATAAATCCCTCACAGGTGGGCCCATGATCTGTTGGTATAAGAGAAGGACTGCGCTAACTCCCTCATAGGTGGGCCCAGGATCTTGAGAGAAGAGTTGCTTATGTGATGGAACTGTGTGAGAACGAATCATGTTAAGGGATGAAGTGAGGGAAACTTGAATGATCAAATTCTATATTTGAGGAAGCATGCCCATGTTTTTTTGTTGTATCGTAGATGTACAGATCAAAGGAATTCAAAGGATGAGGGAGTCGTTGTTGTGTGAAGAATAACAACCTTTGTGTTCTAACTTTTTCTGATCACCACCAAGGATGAAAGCTGAAGGGGTTAGCGAGGAATATAAGAAGAGGGGATTTTCCCTTGGTTGGAATGATTTGAAGGCTGCGGTCACATGCATTATAGTTACCCAGAAAGTTTATGTTGAGAAATTGATGGATCTACATAGCAACATGTTGACGGGCGAAATTGACTGTCTGTCAACTGGAAGAGTGGATCCGATCCAGGGTTGTCTAAATAATCCAAGCCGTTTGGGATAACCCACCCTGACGGGTTTAGCGGCTCCGTTGGCCGATCTAAGTCCTAGGAAAACAAATAAAAACTAAACTAATAAACTAATCTAAATAAAAACAATAACTAAAACTAACTAATAAACAAATCTAAACTACATATATACAATCTATTTCCTAAATCATACAACTATAAAAGTAAATATTTAATTATCAACAGAATCAACTTTAATTACAAATATACAATATTTACAAATTACAGATTTAAATTAAAACCTGAAAAAATCATTTGTAATCTATCCTAAGACAACGAAACCATTGTTTTTTTGATTTTTTATAGTTTTATGAAAAAGAAATAGAACAAAAACTATCTAAGCTAAGCAACTAAAATAATAACTCTAACTATAAATCTAAACTAATATATTTATCTAAACTACTTAAATAACACTAATAAGCTAACTATTAAATGACAAATAGCAAACTGACCTGAAGTAACGCTTCAGGCTTATCCTGTATGCAGTAGTTGATTCAACAGTTCAGTGGGAGGAAACCCGCACCGGATTCTCCACAAGCTTCTCGTAAATAGAAAGCTGTAGTGCTCTTCAAATATCAATGACAGGACAAACAAGACATAAAAAATTACAACAATCTTATATTTTACAAATCTTCACATTCAGATAAATCCTTATGCAAAATTTGTACATAATAATTCAATTAATGATAAGATAAACCTGTATTCATTAAACTGAACTAGAGTAATTGCTGTGTTTTTTGAATAATAAAATAGATCAGATATGGATAACACATTAATCAAGTCACATCAACCTGCAATAGATTACGATAGCTAAAGTAGTATATAATCAACTGCAAACTGATACGAATAAAACTTGAAACAAAAGTTTGATATATTGAAAGCGAAAGTTGTTACAAGACATCAACTTTCATTTCACTCTGTATCATAAATCCATAGTCTGGTTCTCCCACAAATGAGGATCATGGTTATTACAAAAAATAACAAGTATTTAAAGACCTCCCACAGGGTAAAACATTCTTGTGGGAATTATCAAAATAGTTTACACAAATCTGGGAAAATATCCCAAGTTTCTGACTCAAGCTAAAAACCTAAGACAAAACCAAATCCAAAGTATCTCCTAAACTGCTACATCATGCCCAATAGCTCATTGTAAATTCGTATGCACCTGAAAGAGGACACAAATAGACAAGATTAGAGGATATCTTATTGATAAAATTGATAAAAATCTAATTTCTAAGACTAGCTACAAAATCTTACGATTCTGTAGCTGGTCTGAATTTAACACAGAATCGTTTTTAAAACCAATTCAAATCCTAAAGAATTGTATTCAAACTATTAAAACAATATTTGATAGCTAATTAGAGACCAAACTAATCATTCAAATTGACACTGTTATCCTAATTTGAGAGCGAACAAGGCTGTGATCAATCGAATGATAACAGAGATACATGTACTCTGTTTTATTTTTATCACCAATTGGGGTAAACAGAATCGCATTATATACTTGACAACGATGAAATAATTTTCATAAACTAATTGAAATCGACACAAACTGTAACCAGCTAACAGATTTTCCATGCAATAGTTTATGTTGCCTTGTCCATTAAAAAAATCGTTTTCGAATCCAAAACAAAATCAACAGGATCATTTTTCAAATTGATATAGCTATATTAAACATAAACAAATGATCATGCTAATCGTGGCACACAGTAATCACTTGCAGATCGAATCAAACAGGAACGAATCGAAACAGTTTGAGGCTGACATAATCGTTATGAATGAATACAGCTCCACGATCTTAGCAAATAGATCTTCATCATAGGTCGAATGTAATCAAAATCCAAACGAGAATATTGATTCAATACAAAACAGAGTCATTCCTGGTAAATCGAAGTCAATCAGGGTTGTTTTGAGTTTATTAGATTACATCGTATTTATCAACCCAACTACTAATAATGACGCATAACACATATAAAGGATCATACCAATTCAAGCCCACGAAATCATTCCAAAATCAAACCATAAGAACTAAATCAGAGCCGATAGAATCCAACCACAAAAAAATTGTACCAAATCAAACATAGCCATGCTTTGATTTTAGCACAAAAATCTCCTATATAGGTCAGATGAAATCAAAATCTAAACGAAAACAAACCCCATTGATTACATTAATTCAAACCAACAGTTTTTCTAAAGCGAACCATACCAAGTCAAAACCAATCCATCACTTCTACTAAGCTAGGAACGACAAAATCACATAACCAAATCATAGCTACATTTGAATTTAGTAAAATGAAACTACTGTACAAGATCCACAACATAACTGTTTTGATGATCAAACTATAACAGAATAATTTTAAATGTATTAAAATGAAACAGAGCTAATCGAAATCAAAACCAAATTTGTTATATTAATTCAATCATACTTACAAAGAAAAATTCATATTGAAATCCATACCTGGAAAATCAGAAAACAACTTGGTCATGATAATTTGGAATTGACGAAGGCTGTTGCCACTTAGACATTCTTGAAAATAATCGAGCCAGTGGTTTTTTGTTTCTTGTCATTGGTCTGTAGCCTATCGTTCTCCCTTTCCAGCACTGTCACCTATTCTTCTAATGCTTTGATCTTTGATTGCAACAGGGGGACATCGGCATAATAACGCTCTAACCAGGCATTACATTGGATACATGACGATTGCTTGGACTTTGATAACACAGGCGAGGGTTTGTTTAGGCCACCGGGGGTTTCATTGTGCAGTTTGATTCCTGGGTAGCTCGGGTTGTTTTTTAGGCATGGGGGCAAATTAGATACAAAGTCATAGGGTTTCTTGGAACATAAGCCATGGGAATAGGGGTACTCTTCGGCTAGGAAACGCTCGATATCGGAATCCGAGTCCTCGCTCAACACTATGGGCTTTTGGTCGACATTTGGCTTAGGTTTATTCCGGGCAAGTTTCGATATCAATCAAACATTTTTCTTACCTTTGCTATCAACAATAGGATTACCCTTGGTTCTCTTACTCACAGGCTTCTTGACAGCCTCAATCTTGTCTGCTATGATGTTGGGGAGGCTGATGTCAGGGAAAACTGAGGGTTTGGAAGGGGGTAGGAGGATATGGAATGGCACGGGTGGCTCGACCATAGTCTCACTGACCACAAACTTATCGATTTGAACAGGCTCTGAATTAGCAAATCCATTTCGAGATAGAAAGGCTTGCCAATTATCGTCGTGAAGGTTTAAATGGTGGATGACGATGAGTCTGATCAAGCCATGATGAAACAAGCTGGTATCAGCTTTCTCATGTTTGAACCTCTTAGACATCTTGTAAAGACTACACAAGAAGTAATGCGGCATGTTCAAAGGATAGCCCATGAAATTCATCAACAACCAGAGGTGATAGAGAAAAACCAATCCATACCGACCTTCACAGGTCACAAATTGTTTCACAATTACCAAAAGGTCGTGCCACCTGGGTTTGAGGGTAGAAATAGGCATACTTTTGTCACAGGATGTAACCTCTCATGATACGAATAGCAAAGGCCATGACACCTCGTCGACTTTGGAGTTTTTAAACCATCGCTGGCCTATAGCTGCTAGTCCCGTAGCAGAGCTTATGAACTTCTCATTCAACTCAAGCTGAATGTCACCGATTTTAGCCCTACACCCGTCAAAGGTGAGGGAGAATTTTTGGGCAACAACAATATTGAAACCCTTGAACCTCTGTATAAACACCAACCAACAATTGTCTTCTAAATCCTTATAGGCATTATCGAATAGCAACAAAGCTTGGCTACCGTTCGGCTCTATGCGGACCACTGGTGCCATAGACATGAGCGCACGGTGAGTAGAGTGCAGGGTTAGGGTTCGAACGGAGTATACGCAGGGGAAGAATGCTCACAGGTTTACCTGAAAACACCAGGGGTGACTCGGGATAGGGGGAAAACATTTATGACAGAACGTGCGAAGGTGGTGGAGGTATTTCGACCCATGCAGAAAAATCATTGCCCGTAGTACAACCGCCGACGCTTTTAGCTATGCATATCACAATGCATATGTGTTAAAAACTATGCCATTTCAATAAACCAATGGATATATGGTAAGTGGACCAAAAATTTGCACGAGCCATAGTTTTACCATAGTTTTAAAACCAAAGCAATAAATTGAAATCACACCAAGGGTTTGATTATATGAAACATGTGTTGTGTGAAAAGATTTATACCAAGGGTCTAACCATAACACCAATGTGTTTTCTTGAAGCCAACGATCAAAGAACATATAAATCAAATCAATAATGCATCACAAACTCGATCAAAAGAATATCCTCACAGTCTTGTAAAATGAAGTCATATTAACAAATAAAAATGCCAAATGAATAAGGATCTTGGAGTCTTGTCAATCGTATAACGATAAGTAAATTGGAAACGTAATGGGCATATCGACAAGAATGATTACAAAAATTCAGTGACGATTTTAATGTGACTTCGAAAACCATGTTTTCACGCTTGCAGTCGTGAAAACAAGAACAAAGGTAAGTGTGCAAATAGCGCAAAAATAATAGTGTCATTTTATTCGAGCATTGCGACGAAAATCAAGGTTTGCAAAACACTGGTGTAGGCAGCTTATAAGGACAGTATAAAAATGTGAATTGGCTGCCAACAATGGCAACACACTGGTAGAAGCAGTTATCTCTACCACAAGAACAAATTCAGATTAGCATAATGAGAAAAATTCTAACTCAAAAACAACAACCAGAAAATCGTGTAAACATCATCATTAACCAAATATTCCAGCAGTGTTTAAAGGATGAAAACTGATAACAATCTTAAGACAAACAAGCCATGATATTAAAGATAAAATCCCCAATACTATTGACAGAGCCACTGCTGCCAGCAGGCATCCATAGCCTCGACAGGGTTGCCATTTAACCCACTCTGATATCCGTATCCTGCTAAGAAGTTCCAGATCAGAATAAAGGACATGTTAAGGTTAAGAGGTTCCATATTTGCAAATTTTCATATACCCGACATTGCTTCGCTGCCAGCAAGCCTGTTCAGTACCCCAACGAAGTTGTCTTGGCATCATGCATGCATTTACCCGCTGCCAGTGGACCTGTTTAGCATCCTGACAGGTTTACAAGCACTTCCCACATCCCTTTTATTGATTTTTTTTTTAAAGACATATAGTCGAGCAGGGTGACGCTGAAAATTATGATATTTTAACATATTTTTTACAGACCTCATCATAATTTTTAGAACTGTCCTTTACTAAGATCCATAGATGGTTTATTTACAGAACCAACTTTCTAAGGCAGGGAGACATCTTCTGAGTCATTCCCCCAAGGAAAAGGGACAGTGTAAAAAGATAATAGATGATCATGACAGGCTTTACTTAGAGATCAAAATCAGTTCACTTCTTTCAAACAACAAACTTTTTTTCCAACACAGATGTAAATTTCAGAAGCATATAATTGATGTTTATACAATTTTTTCAGCAGTCATTTCAGTGAAGGAATTTTCTGTTTTCTTTGCCTGAATAGTTCAGCCTGCAGGTATGTGTATTTCAAAAAATGAAAACAGATAAGCGCAAAGGAGAAATCAAAACCAAAACGTCAAAAGAAAAGCAAACAAAAGCAAAATATGTACATAATATACAAGGAGTTGTCATCAGGCAAAGTATCTTTTCAGAGCTTGGCCATTCACCGGATAGGTGTCAGGCTGCCCTTCTAGATTCTGAAATTGGAAAGAGCTGGGACCCAACTTCTCAGCAATTAAAAATGGTCCAAGACATAAGTTTTGAAATTTCGTGTGCTCTCCCTTTCCCTCATGCGGTTTGTCCCATTTCAGGACGAGATCACCTACTTCAAAATTCCTATCAGAGGCAGAGTTGGAATCGAACCAGCTTTTAACTACCAGTTGATGCTGATCTAACTTACGTTTAGCTTGGGCTCTTACCTCTTCTAGCTTCATCAAAGCGTTAATTCGGTTTTCCAAAGGGGGACAATCTTCTTCTTGTATTCTCTGCGATAACTGAAGTGAGGGAAGAAGAATGTGTGGTGGCAGAATTGCTTCTCTGCCATAGACGAGAAAAAAGGGGGAGTTACCTACAACAGTTTTTGGTGTTACCCTATCAGCCCAAAGCGCGTTTAACAGTGCGTTGTGCCAGTTTTTGTGATTTTCAGCCACCTTTCTCTTAATGATTTTAATCAAGTTCTTATTTGTTGATTCTTCCAGCCCATTGCCCTAGGGGTAATAGCTAGCGGAATACTTCAATTTAATTCCTTTTTCTAAAGTGAACTTGCTCATCTCAAGAGAGGAAAAATAAGAGGTGTTATCGAATACTAAACAATCAGGGATGCCGAAAAGAGTGATAATATTCGAATTTAAAAAGGAAACTACCTGACTGGTATTCACAGTTCTTAATGGGGCAGCTTCATACCACTGGCTAAAGTAATCTGTGGCTGTTACGATAAACTTGTGCTGTTGTGAGGATGGGGGATTGATTGGACCTATGATATCAAGGCCCCACTGCTGAAAAGGAGAGTCTACTGAGACGGGCTGCAATGGAAAGGTTGGTTTCTGTAACTGCCCTGATGCTTTTTGACAAATAATACACTTACGACACAAGGCATGGGCGTCTCTGAAAAGTGTGGGCCAGTAATAACCAGCTCTCAAAACTTTATGGGCAGTGGTGTCACCACCAAAATGACCACCAGCTTCTCCAGCATGCAACTCTAGTAAGACTTTTTCTGCTTCGTCTTTTTCGAGACAGTGCATCAATACGCCGTCAAAACTTTGACGAAACATAATACCATTAACCAAATGAAAGGAGGCAGACTTTAATATCAACGCTCTTCTCTTAGTGGGATCCATGTGACGAGGGGATGACCCATGTTCAAGACATAATTTTATATCGTCATACCATGGACTGACAGAGTTTTGTGCGCAACAGATTATATTTTGATCGTGTTGTCCTAGATTTGACGTATCGCTTTCTTCTTGGCATCCTGCTGCTGAATCAACAAATAACTTGCATAACCCTTGGCCTCTCACTATTTGTGCTGGGGAAATTTCTATGTCGTACTCTTGTAAGGAAGTAACCCAGTTAGCCCTCTTTTCTCCTAGTTCTTTCTGCACTAATAGGTTCCTGACGGCTGGATAAGGGACAATAACTTTCGTCCTGGATTTTAAAAGGGAAGACCAGAAATGCTTGACTACTTTGAAAACAGCGTAGGCTTGCTGATCTATCGCTGGGTAATTAAGTTCCATGCCTTTGAAAGCAAAGCTCATAAAGGCAATGGGTACTTCATTGTTTTTGGCGTTCTTTTGAGTTAGGACGGCAGTGTAGGAACGGTCAGAAGCAAAAGTGTAGAGCGTGAAGTCTTGGGAAAATTCGGGGCTCATGAGAGAAGGAGCGTCTATTATGGCCTTTTTTATTGCATTAAAAGCTTGATTTTCTAAGGGTCCCCAGTGGTATTGTGAGTCTTTCTTAATTAGGTTCTGCAAAGGTCTGACCATTTCGGAGAAACTGGGGACAAATCTTCTCACGAAGTTTATCTGGCCTAAGAAAGAATGCATAGATTTTTTGGAAGTAGGAGGGGGGAGTTTAGCGATAACTTGAGTCCTTTCAGGGTAGATAATCATCCCTTTTCTTGACACAATAAATCCTAAGAGTTTACCCTATTCTACTGTAAAGATGGATTTTTTAGGATTCAAGGAAATTTCGTATTTACGACATCGTTGTAGAACGACTCTTAAATGAGCTAGATGATCGGTTTTGTTTTTAGAAAATACAGTCACATCATCTAAGTAAACTATGACGGACTGATTGATTAAGCCTCAGAAAGCGATGTTCATCGCTCTCTGGAAAGTGGTACCAGCATTAATCAATCCAAAGGGCATTTTCCTGTAAGCATAGGTGCCCCATTGAGTGCGGAAGGTAGTTTTAAGTTGGTCTGGTGGAGACATCAGGACTTGGTTGTAACCCGAGAAACCATCCAGCAAGGATAGCCTCTTAGAACCAGATGCCTCTTGAAGGATCTGTTCCATGGGTGGGACAGGATAGTTGTCTTTATTAGACGCTCTATTAAGGTTTCAGAAATCGACGCATAGTCGGATTTCCCCACTTTTCTTCCGGACAGGGACAAGGTTAGAAACCCATTGAGTGTGCCTAACAGGGAAGATAATCTTAGCATTTAGGAGTTTATTTAATTCTTTTTTGACGGTCGGTTCAAGCTTAGGGTGCATTTTTCTCAATTTCTGTTGAAAGGGCGAGGTTTGGGGTTTCATAGGAATGACATGTTGTATGATGTTAGGGTCGAAAGTTTTAAGGTTATCATACGTTTATGCAAAGACATCTTTAAATTCTTTAAACAATTTAATAAATGCATCTTTTTCTTGTTGAGAACACCCCAACCCTAAATTAATGCACTGCGGATTTTCACTAGTTCCTAAGTTTACTTTTTCATATGATAATGAGGAACTATTGGTTTTACAGTTAACTGATTTTTTGAATTTATCTTGAAGATCGTAAAATTTCTCTAATTTAACTATAGATTTAGGGATCGAATTTACCATGTTCGATGAAGATTCAGGAGTTCTCGGATCTGGTAATACCGTGAAATCATGCAAATTGTCGTCGTGACTGCATTCGTCTATCACCGCGCCTTGAAAAGTTTCTTCCATATGCAGGAAGCTAATAATTTGCTGATCATCGTTGAAGACTCTCCAGTTCGTGATATTGTCGGGAACTGATGGTCTGAACAATAGCTCAACGGAGAATGCATCCGGGGACATGCCTTCTGCAAGAACGAGTTTAGAAGCTACATTAGCTAATAGATCTGCTTCAACATTATGTAATCTAGGAATAGAATTTATATTGAAAGCAGAGAATTTATTCATTAAATTCCATACCTTAGATTGGTAACTTTTAAGATGCAGAGACAGACAGTGGATAGAATCTCTTACTTGTCTAACCACGATTTCGGAATCGCCAAAGACAACCAAGTTTTGAATTTTCATATCTAAAGCTTTTCTGAGACCTTGCAGTAAAGCCTCATATTCTGCAGTGTTATTAGTACATTCAAATTCTAGCCTACATGCAATCAATGTTTTGTTACCTGCTGGATCGATAATAACGCAACCTGCACCAGCTGCTTCTTTGGACTTTGACCCGTCAAAATAAAGAGACTAAATTTGATTTTTATCGGGTACATGAGACCGTTGTGTAGAAGCTGTTGGCCTCATGTATGCTACAATCTCGGACTGCTGTTCTGGATTGGTGATAGCTGAAGCCTCGGCCATGAAATTGCTGAAAAAGGTATCCATCCCTTGTACTTCAGGTGAATCAGCAAAAGGTGTAAATGGTTCATTGGTATCATTCAAATTTGTGACTGTGACCTTAAGGTAGCGTTCATGATTTACCTTGATCTTGTTGGGCTTGCCGTTCTCTGGAAGCCATAGGTGAGACCAATCTGTCGCAAAATAGCCATGTAGCTGCTCCGACTAGTCCCTACTTAAAAATAGACCATACACTTCTGGAATATCCACAACAATAATATCAATGACTTGATGAACCTTGGGATTAGATGATAATCTTATAAGTACATTCCTTAATTCACCTATAACTTTTACATTGGTTCAATCAAGCTGGATGATTTTTAAAGTAGAGGGTTCAACTTCAGCGTTAATCTTCTGACACACAGACCACGGCATTACATTGGATGACGCTCCTGAGTCTACCATACAATTGTGCATGTTTCTGTTAAATATTTCGAAAGTTAACAAAAATGGAGGTACATTTCTCCGAGTGCTAAGGGTGGTAGTTTGTGGCTTTTTACTCGCAGTTTCTAAAGCTACTTTATATACATTGTTTACATTATTTACAGGAAGGCTTCCTTTGTCTTGAGGATCAGGATTATTCTTTGTGGAAGTCTTCTGAGGAACTTTGTTCTGAAAAACCTTGTTACCACTTGAATTACCATTTTTTCCATTCTCTACGATGTTTTGTAGCATTTTTTGTAGTAGAAATGGAAATTTTAGTAACTCATAAACATAAATGTTAGCCCTTAATTTTTTAAGATCTTCAACTACATCATAATCTAAGTTGGGGTTCACATGACTTTGTTTAGTCTCAGCTGGTTTAGATTGCTTTGGAGGCGAAGTCGTAGTGTTTTTGGAAAAAGGTTTGTTTGCGGTCTTACTCCTAGTATTATAGGGATGGACTGTCTCGAAGTTAGCTTGAAAGATGCTATCCGAGAAGTGTCCAAAAATATTTGGAGAAGACTCCTCTTCTTGAACTGTCTCTTGTTCCACAACCTCCTTAGGAATCTCAGGAGGCACCAAGTTATCCTGGGCCTCTAGAATTTTTTGAAGGGCGTATTGCAGACTTTCTAGATTAAGACCCTCGATGGTTGGATTAGGTCGGTTGGTGGGAAAAGGCTTCTTGAACGGGGGCTTGTAAGGTCCTTTGCTCGAGGAAGATTCTTTAGTCATCTTTTTTAAATCTATAACTTGATTTGACAGTTTTTGAACGACTTTAGTTAAGTTTTCTAAATCAGAGCTTTCAGGTTGTGTTTTACTTTGAGTAGGTCTAGGGAGGATTTCAATCTTCTTTTTGGAAGACGAACTAGTTTTTGTTTCGTTTCTAGTAGAGTCTTTAAGACTAAGTATGTCTTTTTCAATCTGGCTGGCCTTCTTGAAGGCTTCTAACAACGTGGCTTTCTTAGATCGTTTAACCCAAATAGCTATACTTTGATGCAAGGCTTTAGTATAGTATGCTATTATGAGATTCTCGACAGGCATGGAATCCGCAGGGATTCGGTTTTTAAGTGTTAAGAATATTTGATTAAAGTCTTTAAATTTCTCCTTTGGGTTCATTCTTAAGCTAGAAAGGTCCATGACTAGGACTTTCAGAGGCTTACCGTCTCCGAATTTTTCCAGAAAGCATGATTCGAATTTCTCCCAAGACACGATGGTATGGGGTTGCTGGGCGAAGTACCATGTAGAGTCATTGCCCTCGAAAGTGTAGGGGAACAACCTACAGACTACGTCTTCATGCTCGACATTGCGGAGTCTTATGGCTAACATAAAATTTTTAATGTGATCTTCAGCGATCTGTTTAGAGTCAGGGTCAAACTTGGGAAGCCATTTCTCTGGATGTTTGGGTAAGGGATGCTGAGCTCCAGGTACAGCTATGACATCCTAGTCGAGCCAAGGTCTAGCAGGATTGTTCTGGTTGGCCATTGGTGTAGTTGGTGTGGAAGGTTGTGAAGGGGAACTGCTTCCGTTAGAAGAGTCCTCTCCTGAAGAAGAAGGGGATGATGGAGGTGGTGAGGGAGGTATTCCAGATCCTCCTACAACAGGAGTGAGGATTGGATCTGTAGGATTCACAGTGAGGTTAGTGCCTCCAAGTTGTTCTTTGATATCAGAGAAATCTAAAGGTTGGTCCAATGGATGGTTTGGTTTCCTCAAATGGGCTAAGGCAATATGTGTTCTTATGAGAGATTGGCGGACAATCTCTTGTATGTCACCACCTATAGGATTTGGGGTTACTGGCTAAATTGCGATCCGTGGATCGTCGTTTGATGTGGTTTCTGTTTGAGGGGGGATGTTGTCATTCGAATGACTTCTTGTTACTATAGGTGAGCGATTAGGTGGTGGAGGAGTCTTACGACCGCCTCATGCCATTAATTAATTACAGGCCCTCCTTCTAGCGCCATTTGTTGACGGGCAAAATTGACTGTCTGTCAACTGGAAGAGTGGATCAGGTCCGGGGTTGTCTAAATAACCCAAGCTATTTGGGATAACCCACCCTGACGGGTTTAGCGACTCCGTTGGCCGATCTAAGTCCTAGGAAAACAAATAAAAACTAAACTAATAAACTAATCTAAATAAAAACAATAACTAAAACTAACTAATAAACAAATCTAAACTACATATATACAATCTATTTCCTAAATCATACAGCTATAAAAGTAAATATTTAATTATCAACAGAATCAGCTTTAATTACAAATATACAATATTTACAAATTATAGATTTAAATTAAAACCTGAAAAAATCATTTGTAATCTGTCCTAAGATAGCGAAACCATTGTTTTTTTGATTTTTTATAGTTTTATGAAAAATAAATAGAACAAAAACTATCTAATCTAAGCAACTAAAATAATAACTCTAACTATGAATCTAAACTAATATATTTATCTAAACTACTTAAATAACACTAATAAGCTAACTATTAAATGACAAATAGCAAACTGACCTGAAGTAACGCTTCAGGCTTGTCCTGTATGCAGTAGTTGATTCAGCAGTTCAGTGGGAGGAAACCCGCACTGGATTCTCCACGAGCTTCTCGTAAATAGAAAGCTGTAGTGCTCTTCAAATATCAATGACATGAAAAACAAGACATAAAAACTTACAACAATCTTATATTTTACAAATCTTCACATTCAGATAAATCCTTATGCAAAATTTGTACATAATAATTCAATTAATGATAAGATAAACCTGTATTCATTAAACTGAACTAGAGTAATTGCTGTGTTTTTTGAATAATAAAAGAGATCAGATATGGATAACACATTAATCAAGTCACATCAACCTACAATAGATTACGATAGCTAAAGTAGTATATAATCAACTGCAAACTGATACGAATAAAACTTGAAACAAAAGTTTGATATATTGAAAGCGAAAGTTGTTACAAGACATCAACTTTCATCTCAGTCTGTATCATAAATCCATAGTCTGGTTCTCCCACAAATGAGGATCATGGTTATTACAAAAAATAACAAGTATTTAAAGACCTCCCACAGGGTAAAACATTCATGTGGGAATTATCAAAACAATTTACACAAATCTGGGAAAATATCCCAAGTTTCTGACTCAAGCTAACAACCTAAGACAAAACCAAATCCAAAGTATCTCCTAAACTGCTACATCATGCCCAATAGCTCATTGTAAATTCGTATGCACCTGAAAGAGGACAAAAATAGACAAGATTAGAGGATATGTTATTGATAAAATTGATAAAAATCTAATTTCTAAGACTAGCTACAGAATCTTGCGATCCTGTAGCTGGTCTGAATTTAACACATAATCATTTTTAAAACCAATTCAAATCCTAAAGAATTGTATTCAAACTATTAAACCAATATTTGATTGCTAATTAGGGACCAAACTAATCATTCAAATCAACATTGTTATCCTAATTTGAGAGCAAACAAGACTGTGATCAATCGAATGATAACAGAGATACATGTACTCTGTTCAATTTTTATCACCAATTGGGGTAAATAGAATCACATTAGATACTTGATAGCGATGAAATCATTTTCATAAACTAATTGAAATTGACACAAACTGTAACCAGCTAACAGATTTTCCATGCAATAGTTTATGTCGCCTTGTCCATTAACAAAATCGTTTTCGAATCCAAAACGAAATCAACAGGATCGTTTTTCAAATTGATATAGCTATATTAAACATAAACAAACGATCATGCTAATCGTGGCACATAGTAATCACTTGCAGATCGAATCAAACAGGAACGAATCGAAACAGTTTGAGGCTGACAAAATCATTATGAATGAATACAACTCCACAATCTTAGCAAATAGATCTTCAACACAGGTCGAATGTAATCAAAATCCAAACGAGAATATTGATTCAATACAAAACAAAGTCATTCCTGGTAAATCGAAGTCAATCAGGGTTGTTTTGAGTTTATTAGATTACATCATATTTATCAACCCAACTACTAATAATGACACATAACACATATAAAGGATCATACCAATTCAAGCCCACAAAATCGTTCGAAAATCAAACCATAAGAACTAAATCAGAGCCGATAGAATCCAACCACAACAAAATCGTACCAAATCAAGCATAGCCGTGCTCTGATTTTAGCACAAAAATCTCCTATACAGGTTAGATGAAATCAAAATCTAAACGAAAACAAACCCCATTGATTACATTAATTCAAACCAACATAATTTTTCTAAAGCGAACCATACCAAGTCAAAACCAATCCATCGCTTCTACTAAGCTGGGCACGACAAAATCACATAACCAAATCATAGCTACATTTGAATTTAGTAAAATGAAACTACTGTACAAGATCCACAACATAACCGTTTTGATGATCAAACTATAACAGAATCATTTTAAATGTATTAAAATGAAACAGAGCTAATCGAAATCAAAACCAAATTTGTTATATTAATTCAATCATACTTACACAGCAAAATTCATATCGAAATCCATACCTGGACAATCATAAAACAACTCGGTCATGATAATTTGGAATTGACAAAGGCTGTTGCCGCTTTGACATTCCTGAAAACAATCGAGCCAGTGGTTTTTTGTTTCTTGTCATTGGTCCGTATCCTATTGTTCTCCCTTGCCAGCACTGTCACCTGTTCTTCTAATGCTTTGATCTTTGATTGCAGCAGGGGGACATTGGCATAATAATGCTCTAACCAGGCATTACATTGGATACATGACGATTTCTCGGACTTTGATAACACAGGTGAGGGTCTGTTTAGGCCATCGAGGTTTTCATTGTGCAGTTTGATTCCTGCGTAGCTAGGATTGTTTTTTAGGCACGGGGGCAAATTAGATACAAAGTCATAGGGTTGCTTGGAACATAAGCCATGGGAATAGGGGTACTCTTTGGCTAGGAAACACTCGATATCAGAATCCAAGTCCTCACTCAACACTATGGGATTTTGGTCGACGTTTGGCTTAGGTTTATTCCGGGCAAGTCTTGATATCAATCGAGCACTTTTCTTACCTTTGTTATCGACAGTAGGATTACCCTTGGTTCTCTTACTCACAAGCTTCTTGAAAGCCTCAATCTTGTCTGTTATGATGTTGGGGAGGTTGATGTCAGGGAAAACCGAGGGTTTGGTAGGGGGTAGGAGGATATGGAATGGCACGGGTGGCTCGACCATAATCTCACTGACCACAGCCTTATCGATTTGAACAGACTCTAAATTAGCAAATCCATTTCGAGATAGAAAGGCTTGCCAATTATCGCCGTGAATGTTTAATTGGTGGATGACGATGAGTCTAATCAAGCCATGATGAAACAAGATGCTATCAACCTTCTCGCGTTTGAACCTCTTAGACATCTTGTAAAGACTACACAAGAAGTAATGCGACATGTTCAAAGAATAGCCCATGAAATTCATCAACAACCGGAGGTGATAGAGAAAAACCAATCCATACTGACCTTCACAAGTCACAAATTGTTTCACAATTACCAAAAGGTCGTGCCACCTAGGTTTGAGGGTAGAAATAGGCATACCTTTGTCACAATATGTAACCTTTCATTATACAAATAGCAAAGGCCACGACACCTCGTCGACTTTGGAGTTTTTAAACCATCACTGGCCTGTAGCTGCTAGTCTCGTAACAGAGCTTATGAACTTCTCATTCAGATCAAGCTGAATGTCACCGATTTTAGCCCTACACCTGTCAAAGGTGAGGGAAAATTGTTGGGCAACAACAAGATTGAAACCCTCGAACCTCTATATAAACACCAGCCAACCATTGTCTTCTAAATCCTTACGGGCATTATCGAATAACAACAAAGCTTGGCTACCGTTCGGCTCTATGCGGACCACTGGTGCCATAGACAGGAGCGCACGGTGAGTAGAGTGCAGGGTTAGGGTTCGAATGGAGTATATGTAGGGGCAGAACGCTCACAGGCTTACCTGAAAACACCAGGGGTGACCCGAGATAGGGGGAAAACGTTTATGACAGAACGTGCGAAGGTGGTGGAGGTATTTCGGCCCATGCAGAATAGTCATTACCCGCAGTACAATCGCCGACACTTTTAGCTATGCATATCACAATGCATATGTGTTAAAAACTATGCCATTTCAATCAACCAATGGATATATGGTAAGTGGACCAAAAATTTGTGCGAGCCATAGTTTTACCATAGTTTTAAAACCAAATCAATAAATCGAAATCACACCAAGGGTTTGATTATATGAAACATGTGTTGTGTGAAAAGATTTATACCAAGGGTATAACCATAACACCAATGTGTTTTCATGAAACCAACGATCAAAGAACATATAAATCAAATCACTAATGCATCACAAACTTGATCAAAAGAATATCCTCACAGTCTTGTAAAATGAAGTCATATTAACAAATAAAAATGCCAAATGAATAAGGATCTTGGAGTCTTTTCAATTGTATAACGATAAGTAAATTGGAAACTCAATAAGCATATCGACAAGAATGGTTACAACAATTCAGTGACGATTTTAATGTGACTTCGAAAACCAAGTTTTCACGCTTGCAGTCATGAAAACAAGAACAAAGGTAAGTGTGCAAATAGTGCAAAAATAATAGTGTCGTTTTATTCGAGCATTGCGATGAAAATCAAGGTTTGCAAAACACTGGTGTAGGCAGCTTATAAGGACAGTATAAAAATGTGAATTGGCTGCCAACACGACAATGTGATCATCATCACCATTGACGGTTCTTCTAAGGAGGGTGCGTTTGAGGAATTTATCTGCTATCGTTTTTGTGGGTGCACTGGCTCTAGTAATCTGGCATTGGAAGACTTATTATTATGGATTTGATAACATTACCAATGAGGATGAGGATGAAAATAAATTTGGTGCGTATAGTTTCTATCCAAAGTATGTGCCTATGGAGGACAAACCTGCTCTGAAATTGGGGGCGTTTGTGGAGAGAGACACCATCAGAAATAATGTGTTACTTGTAAAACATTGTGAGGGATATTGCCGCAAAATCCTCGCTTGTTGTAATCAGAGTGAGGTTTTTTCTTCTGAATACTAGGTACGGTGGAAAATCAAGGCTCTAAAATTCAATTTGGGTCATTGAAAGGGGTATTTTTTTTGTTGGAGAATTTTTTGATTCCAAAACTATAAATTCTTTTGTGGTAATGTAATAGTATTCAAATCTCCATATGAGAGTAATGAGTGGCATGTAAAGAGGTCTATAGCCTTTCCTGAAGATTGGATAAGCATTCCTGGAACATATGATATTATAAAAATTCCTGAAGGTCACTGTTCGGTTGAAGGAGACAATGGAGTTTCTATCTTGGACTCCAGATCATTTGGGAAATTTCCATTGGGTCTAGTGATGCAGAATCATCAGGAAAAAGGATAAAACAATTCAATGAGTGAATCCCATAGCCCTTGATGCCCTCCCAATCACATGATTTTGTTGGGAGGACCTGTGAAGGTCACACTAGACAGATACATCAACACTGCCAAAATTTTTGGATGCAATGCAAAATATTGATCTATGCCCATAGTTGTAAGTGCTCTTGATGGTTGTGAAATTAACTTTGTCATTCGTGGGACACATTTTCTTTTTTTTTTAGTCATGGTAAAATGGATGAAGACATGGTCACATGAGTGACAATAAAGTGATGTTCTAATGTAATGAAGTCTTCATGTCAAATGAGATCTAAAGGGTGAAATGTATGGTGATGATAAGTAATGGGCTTGTTGGAAATTTAGTAAATCACTTTGAATGTTTGTTGTACCTGATTTGAAACATTGTAATTGAGCATAAGTGTTGTAGGGGGTGCATTATCGATTGTACCCGAAGAATTTTTTGGTCCATGATGCCAAACTTACCATTGGAAAGTTGTATTCCCCGGGAGTTTAGTAAGCCCTATTGAGTCAGGCCTAATAGATCGGTGTGGTAGCACATGTAATAATGTAGCATTTATCCCTCTTATTCATAGAGTGGATGTGGCATCAAGATATAAAATTAACCACTAGGTAGGTACAAGGGTGGCATGTGTACTCATATCTAATCTTGATGGTGAGTCAGAGAAGTTGGATCTTCATTTAAGGGGGAAGGTGAGATAGATTAATCTCAGAGTGTGAATTGGTTGAGACCAAGTTATGATTAAATGAGAGTTTAACATGTTGATGAACCATGTAGGTGAAAAGGATACCTAGAGAACTAGCGAGTACAATGGATGACACCCATGTATCTCGGTAGATGGATTTATTTTTATATGGAAATCAATGATCAGTTGGTTGTAAGTACAAAAGGAAGAAGAAAAAAGTTCGAGCAGTAATCATTTTTATGCATGTACAAAAGAATAAGAAGCTGAAAATTTGAGGATGAAGCTCAAAGTGAAGAAATACCAAGTGAATGTGTGCATTGTAAATTAGTTTTCTGATCATGAGGCGCATGGTCAACTAAAACCACTTGTGTGTGAGGTTCATGGTCAACTAAAACCACTTGTGTGTGAGGTTCGTGGTAAGTTAGAAACCACTTGGTGTGATGGTTAGTGGTCATCTGAAACCACTTGAGCATTGTAATGGTTTAGGATACACTGATGGAAATTATAACTGATGATAATGATAATTGTAGTGGTTTTTCCAAATTCTTGTTTGGTTGTCAATACTGTTTATGGGTGTAGTGTGTCCTTGATCCTTCTTAGGGAATATACAATATATCTCTAGGGTCAATAATACCCTTAATTTCTGTGGGTCAACTTCTCTTCCTAAGAAAAAACAAATGTTGCTCTGCGAGCTAGGGTTTTAACAGTGTGATTGGGCTGGGAGGTCCAATGGCGGCGCCAGGGAGTGGGGGGTCGGCCCCTCCTCCGCCGATCCCGTGCAAAGAGGCATTCTCGAGACTGGTTAACATCTGCGGGAAGAAAATGACGGCTCCATCGATCCCGAAATTCATCAAGAAGCTTGAGGATATTCCTGAAATAGCTCTGCCTGAAGAAAGACCTATGCAGATCGCCCTGGCTCTGGCCCAGCGGGGCCTCGTGGGGCAGTTCATGGGCCTATGGCCGTCCTCCAAAACCACTGACGATTGGATCCAACGCAACTGGAAACCAAATCTGGCACATGGGGTTACCTGCTACCCTGTCGGGAGAGGATATTTCGTGTTTGAATTTATTTCTGAAGAGGACCRCGACCTARTTTTCAGGAACGGCCCCTATTTCATGGGCTCGCAGGGTCTTTATTTGAACAAATGGACCCCGGATTTTGACCCCATGGTGGACACGCCCAAAGAAGTGCCGGTGTGGGTCCGGTTACCTAACCTCCCGATGCATTGCTGGGACTCAGAATCTCTTCAACGGATAGGGAATGGAGTGGGCAGGTACATAGACAGAGCTGACAATCCTGGACAGTACAATTGCGCCAGAATATGTGTGGAGGTAGACCTGGAAGCAGGGCTGCCTGAAGCAGTCAAGCTCTCGATCGGTACCTGGACCCACTATTAGAAACTCGACTACGAGCATTTACCCTTCAAATGCAGAAATTGTCAGGAGCATGGCCATTTTCAAAGGAATTGTCCTAAAATCCAATCTAATGGGAAAGAGGATGCCGAAGGATGGCAGAAAGTCAGAAGAGGAAAAAATTCGAACAACCAGAGGCAAGGAAAAAAGGACTCAGGAACCTCTAAAGGTAGGTCAACCCTCCCACAAGGCTCCAGAAGCCCCCCAATCCACCTCTATCGCTCCAGAGACAACGGGAAATGAAATTTCTCAATCGGTCACCCCTGCAACAAAGTCGCCCATCAAGTCACGCACTCTTGACAACGAGCACATCAGTCTGACCTCACATGAAGACCTGGACATTCTGGAGGAGGAAGCCGAAGAAGCTAGCATCCCAAAGGGCTCTCTGAAGCAGCCAAAGCGAGGAAGAAAGTCAGAAAAAAGAAGAAGAGAAGAGCAAGCTAATAAGGAAGTGGCCCAAGGCACCTAGCACACTATCCCGGATATGACTCACACAAGATCAGGAGCTAAGCCAGGGAAAACACCGAAAGGTGGACCCCCCCTCCCACCGTTGAAATAATGCAGTACGTCTCCTGGAATTGCCGAGGACTAGGAAGCAAAATAAAAGAAGAAGCCTTACGGGACATAGTAAGGTTGGAGCGA
>JASDQU010884197.1:10275-32517 GCA_032191745.1 Picea mariana | reverse complement strand
GTTATGCCTCTGTGTTTGAGATTTCTTGTTTTATGACAAACAGTTCTCCTTTTTCCATCTATGTTTCATCTCATGCTAGAGATTCCATTATCGAATGATTCGCGTGGATTGTTGAAATTATGTTATGATAAAGGATTTGTTGTGACATTATTGTATTCTCCGGTCTCCTGTGTTTGAATGTAAAAGGATTTTGTGTTTAGATTCTTTCTTCTCCAGTCTGTTACAAACCAGATGTTTATGATAGACCTTCGCACTCTTCTCACGCAAGTCTTCCCCCTACTCACCCTTTATTGAAACTCACTGTTTGAAGTTTATCAAGACCTCACTCGTTCATGCATGCCTAGCATAGTTTCTGTGTTGAGACGGTATTGTTCTGAGTTTTCCTCGATTTGATCACCCCTTTAAACAAACTGTGATATTAAACTGATGGGTGTCAGGCTCTGTTCCTGCAAGCAATCCAGGAGTGACCTCTGCCACCAACAGGTTGGGCATGGTTACAAAGAGAGTGATGAGCAGGAGGCTGAAATTGGGTAGAGGGTGAGAGCGACACAAAAAATAAAGGATGAGTGAAATGAGAAATTGAGGCAGAGTACCCGTTTCTTAATGCAATTGTGATGGAAACAATTGAATCGTGGGTGAATTTGTCATACACGATCGCCATGTGTGATCATAATTGCGCTGAATTTGAATTTGAATGGTGTTTAATTTGGAGGAAAATGAAATCCTTTACGAATCATATCAATGTACAAGTATTCTACTTGGACATTTTATCATAAAATGCATTGATAAGTTTAATTCGATTACCAAAATGGAATTTGAAAAATACACCATTCAATTTGTCTAACTTACCATTGCAACGGGTGTAATTAATTCGAACGATCATACCTGCATGCGATCATGATCATTTACAATATATAAATACCTCACCCGATCCTCCATATGACACTTCATATCGTCCTCTAGATGGCACTCGATCTGGTCCTCCTGTGTAAGTGGAGATTATCCCATAGTAAATGGGCGTTCACCCATAGCACTTAGCTTGGACAATTTCTGGTGGGCATGGTGAACAGGAGAAAGGAGCATGGAGCATGGATAGAATGAGTATGAATAGGATTATCTATTGTTGATTTCCTTGTCATCGATTTGTAACAATATAAAATAGCTTGTTCCTCTTTTCATAGGCTTGTAATACAGATGATAGTGAGCATTTAGCAGTTTTTTATTGATCTGTAATTGTCACAAGGAATAGTTAAATACAAGCAGTGCTCCATTGTATAAACATAAAAATAAAAATTCACAACAAGCTTATAACACATACATTGATGTCAACATTATAGAATTTAGCATACCAATACAAACAATTACTGATATAATAGCCCAGGATTTTGTAAAAACAATATGACATAATTTTTGATAGAGATTCTACATTCTCTTTTCATGGATTGTAATATATATGACAATGTTTATCATTTTTCATCTCAGGAAACCCCTCCTCCACTCCTAAGTATCGTGACACCTCACAATAAAAGATATAGGGAACCAGTCAATTCTCCCAATAGACTAAGATTTACAACTTTCTAAGTGTAGAGATAAATTTCACACATTAGTCTGATAATATGGTTAAAATATGGCCCCACCTGTAGGACAAAACATCCTACATATAGTTAAGAAGAGGTAGGCGAGAGAGTCTTAGGATTGTCTTAAAGTTAGTTTCCAATGGAAGATTGATGGAGTTCATTTACCTTTGATTAACCATGCACACTTATTTTCATATTTTCCCACAAGTAGTGCCATACATCAGGACAAGTTTTAAGATTTAGGAATTTTATTTATTTTTTGTCAGATCATCACCCTCGCTAGGTAGAATGTCCCACTACCAGCAAGCCTATTCAGTACTCCGACGGGTTTACCTGGTCATACCATAGACCTGTATCCACTTCCAGCAGACATGTTCAGTATCCTGATGGGTTAACATATTACATCCTTTTACAGCAGAGACTGGTCCACCATGTTTTAAGTTTTGTGTATAAATATTGCTTTTTGCAAGAAGATGGGGAGGGAACTATGAAATTTTTTATTTTGTACTAGGATCGTATTTAAGTTAGAGGATGACTCTTCTTTATGTATTCCTTATAGATTTTCCTGATGTAAGGTACACTTAAGTGGAGGTAGCCTATCTAAAGATAAGGTATAATCAATCATTTTTAGTGTGTTGTGGATGGTAGCATTGGAAAAGAACAAAAAGGTATCTTCAGGCCCTAATCACTTTCTTCCTTTTTAAAGTTATATTGATGTTTCCATGGCTAACCACTAATCATACATTCTTGCTACTCTTTCATAAATATACTTTACTCACCCACTCATGGTTCATAGGGAAATTGTACAAGTAACCTCTAAGTTTGATAAGACAAGTTTTCACTTCCTTATATCCTCTAGTGGTGGAGGTTTATGAGCAACTACCATTAAATATGCCTTGAGAGAAAGGAAGATAGAAATCTTGTAAAAATGGCTAATTTACAGGAAGCAATTTCTAACCATAACAAAAATTCATTATCCAAATGATTCTTAAGACAAAAACAGAGTTAAAATATAGCAATATCTTCTTCTGAAGTAAAATACTTCCATTTTTTTCTCCTTGAAGTTGTCCACTTGTGGTGAAATAAATACCTACAAAGATATCTAAAATTGTTTACCAAGAAAAACATACTTTAAATTATTTACATATGTACAATCATAATTCATAAAAAATTTCAAGAACAGGGGGAGGGAGAAGAAAATTCCCCATCCACCAAGGCCAATGCCTTGTCGAATGACATGAACTATAGAAAATATTGTTTTGAAATGGGTCCACGGTAAAGTTTAAGTCGGTGTCCATTCACTACGAAAGATACTTGTCCATCATCAATTGTTTTTATCTTAACAACCCCATTATCATACATAGTAACTACCTCATAAGGACCCAACCATCGAGTGGTAAGTTTTCCTTTAAAATTTTTGAATCGAGAATCAAATAGAAAATCCAAATCACCAGGTTGAAATTGTTTCTTCTTAATAGATTTGTCATGCCGCTTGCTCCTCGGGTTTTGATCTAAAATAGTCCATTGGATAAAAAATTCTATAATTAGATATCATTTTCGGGATTCACTGCGTAGTGTAAGTCATTAATCCTGAAAATGATATCTAATATGTTGCGTTGCAAACCCCCTCTATCTTGTATAATCTCATCCAATTCATTCAATTGTAGAGCTTGTTATTTTTGTGCCTCATCTAGGTCTAATACTAATTGTGCAGAAATACAAAAGGTCCTTACTTAGAATTCAATTGGTATAAGTACGTGTTTTCCATAGACTAGTTTGTATGGGGTATGCCCAGTGGTGTTTCTCCAGGTGGTACGATATGCCCACAAATCCTTTGAAAGTCTAATAGCCCAATCTCTATGGTGTAATAGGAAAGTTTTTGTTAAGATAATTTCCAATACTTTGTTCGTTGACTCTACTTGTCCATTATCTTGTGAGTGATATGGAGAAGACTTACAATGCTTGATCCCATTATTTTCTATTAATTCCTTCATCAACTTAGAAGTGAATTGTGTGCCCTTTTCTATAACAATTTCACGAGGAACAACAAAGCGAATAAATATGTCTTCATAAATGAATTCAACAACAAATTTTTTGGTAGCCCTAAACAAGGCTTTTACCTCTACCCACTTGGTGACATAATCTGTACAAACCAAAATATAATTCTTCTTACGAGACATGGGTGAAATTGTTCCTACAAAATCAAGGGCCCATTTCTCAAAAGGTTCTATCATAACTTGGGCACGTAAGGGAATTTCATCAACTCATGTGGGTCTTCCTATCCTCTAATAGCTATTGCAAATTCTCACATATTTGGAACCATCCTTAAAAATGCTAGGCTAATAGTAACCTAAATGTAAAACCTTATATGATGTTTGTTTGTCGGAAAAATGTCCACCCCATGGTCCATCATGATAACTTCATAGGATTTATGGTATCACATCTTATTGGACAGATATATGAATAATCAAGTCTGGTCCAGTACGAAAAAGACCATGTCCAACCTATGAGTAGTTATCTCTTTGTGTTATAATTCGATGCTTTTCATGAGGTGACAAATGAGTTGGTAACTTTATAGTAGCCAAATAATTTTCCATGTCTGCAAACCATGGGGTATTTATAGAGAGGGAAAAGAGATGCTCATCTGGAAAACTATCATCAACAAGAATACTATCACCCTCATGATTAATGTGTGAGATAAAATAATCTACTAAGTTCTCTTTTCCAGGTCGGTCGAGGACGATGATATTGAACTCTTGTAATAACAGGATCCACCTAGTTACTCAACCATTGGTAATGGGTTTATTCATGATAAATATAATGGAAGAGTGATATTTATGTACAAATACCTCATATCTTGTGATATAATGGAGAAATTTATTGATGGCATGGAAAACTGCCAAGAATTCATTTTCAGTAACTATATAGTTTAACTCAGTAGGGGACAAGTTCTTACTCACAAAGTAAATGGCATAGGATTGTTGGTATTTTTTTTTTCCTAGTGCTCCTCCTATTGCAGTATCAGAGGCATCAATGGATATATGAAATGGAAGGTCCCAATTGGGTCCCCTAAGAATTGGTGCCACAAATAACTTAGATTTTAGAGTTTCAAAGGCGGTTTGACACTGGTCAGTCCAAAGAAAATCAACATATTTTGTAAGAAATCCAAGCATTGGTGCAAGAATATTTGTAAAATTCTCAATAAATTGTTGGTAGTATCTGGCATATGCAAGAAATCTTCTTACCTCTTTTTGAGTCTTTGGAGGTGGAATTTTGACAACTACCTCAATCTTAGTAGGATCCACTTTAATCCCTTCAGATGAAACATGATGCCCTAAGACTACTCCTTTAGTCAATAACATTTTACACTTTTCATGACTTAAGGATGGATTCATTTCTTGACATATGATAAGGAACTTTTTCAAATTATCTAGGGCTTCCTGATAAGTATTACCATATACTGTAAAATTGTCCATATACACTTCCACACAATCATGAATGAGGTCAGTAAATATCCCTAATACTGCTCGTTGAAATGTGGCAGGAGCAGTACACAAACCAAATGGTAAGACCCTATAGGCTTAGGTTCCCCAAGGACAAGTGAAAGTAGTATTGTCTTGATTCTCAGGTTCTATGAGAAATTGGTTGTATCCGCTATATCCATTTAGGAAGGAAAAGTATCTCTTCCATGAAAAGGTATCCAAGATTTGGTCAATGAAGAGAAGAGGAAAATAATCCTTAAGAGTGACCTTATTAATTTCCAATAAGTCGACACAAATTCTCCATTTTCTGGTTACTTTCTTTGGAATCACTACAAGTGGGGATACCCATTTACTATAAGAGATTGGATAAATAAAACCAACATTCAATAGCTTATGTATTTCTTCCTTTACTATATCCTTTAGTGATGGATTCATCCTCCTCTGGGGTTTCCTAATAGGTGTTACTTCTTCTTGGGTATATATGTGATGAATGCATGTGTCAGGGTGTATACCCTTCATATCGGTATATTCCTAGGTGAATTCCCCTGATTCGTCTTTAAGGACATTTACTAACTATTCGTGTTGGTATGCATCTAGTCCGAAATTTATATGTAGGAATTTCCTAGGACTAATCTCATAAGGAATGGTATAAGATATGGTAGATTCATCTATCTCAAAAACAAAATATGTTGAAGACAAAACTGACGAGTCCAACTGTTCCTGAAATTATTCACCAAACATGTACTCAAATTGGGGAAAAGATTGTGGAAAATCAACACACGTGATTGAAAAAATAAATTTGTTTAGCACATTTTCCGTTGTTTTCTCCTAAAGTTATTTAAGCTTGATCACTAGGAAAAACAAGTTCTTCCTAGTTCTCATTATCATATGGACATTCAAGCCACCATATATTCTCCATAACAGTTTGAGATGGTGGGTATATGGTAAGATTTTGTATAGAAATTCCATTAGAGATAGTCATTTCACCTTCTCTACATCCAATAAATGCATTGGTTGTGGCCAGCCAATGTCTTCCAAAGATAACAGGATGCTCTTTAGTGAGATATTTTGAATTAATGACCAGAAATTCTACTGGATATTCCCATGAGGCTAATGTAACTATAATATCATCCAATATTCCTTCAGGTATAACTTTTTTCTTATATGGTAATTCCAAAATAGTTGGGGTAGGTCTAAGGAGGGGTTTCAATTGTAATTCCTCTAAGGTAGTAACATTCATAACATTAATGGTTTCCCCCAAGTCTATGAGAGTATTTTCGATGGGAACCTTATTAATGGTTATCGTTACTACGTGGTTCCCTAGGTTTTCTAGGTTTTCATACCTTGTGACCCTAGGATGCTCTCATATGTATTCAGAAAATTCTCGTATCAAATGTACTATTGGAGGATATTTCCATTTCCTACCTAGTTTCTTGATACACAATTCTTTGACCACCTTACTGTAAATTGGAATGTCCTTTATGGCTTGTAACAGGGGAATTTTGACACATATATTATTCAACTCATTTAAAATGTCAAATTCCGGTCGAATCGTTGGTTTCTCAATTGTTAAAATTTATGGATAATGAGGGGATTTTCTAATCTGTGAAGATTCACTTTGGGGAAGATTTTGTTCCCAGTCTTTAGGAATGATAACATATTCCCACTTAGTTTCATCCATGGGTTGGTCATGAGTTTCATCTTCTTCTTCTTCCTGGATGACTACTGAAGGCCTTTGTCCATCCAAAACTTTTCCTGACCTTATTTGAATCTCACGTAGTGGAACAAGAGAAATAACATATGTCGGGAAGGTTTGCATCTCAACAATGTGAAGAGGTTGAGTTGGTTTGTTATTCGGGTTAGGAATCGGTTGTGTTGGTAATAATGTTGGTCTTGGGGAGCTTGTATTTTCAAATTGTTGGGGTTTTTGTGGAACAGGAGGTAAAGATGGGGGAACAAAACCTAGCAAAAGTTGTTGGATGTTTGGTGGAAACTCTGGGTAAGGACGAGTGGGCATAGGAACAGGTGGATCCTGATTGTTTCCTTGGGTATGCCCTCCTCTCCATCCTTGTAGCCAAGGGTGGTGTGAAGCATACTGTGGAGACCGGGTTTTCGAATTTGGTGAGTTCCACTGTTGTGGTAGTTGATAATAAGATGGAACTTGAGGTGGTAGATCCTGGTATGTAGGCTGACTCCTAGGCTACCATGGCCTCCTAGGTACATAAAAAGATTCCCCAGGATCCCCACTTCTGTAAATGGATAATAAACCAGGTAGTGATGGGAATTTTTCAGTTGGTTGGTCTTCGGTACAGAAGCCAGAAATTGAAATGTTGTCTAATGGGCACTCCATTGGGGAATGCTTATTCCTGCACCTTGGAAAAAATATGCACATTGTTGCATTCTCTTCCTCTTGTTTCCTCTTAATCTTTAGGGTGTCAAACTAGGAACATATTCTACTTAGGATATTGGTTTTGAATTTATCCAATAGGTTTCCTATCTCTACCCTTGTAATACTACCTGAACTAACTATTTTTAGGTTTCTATTAAAAGGATCCCGAACACTCTTCCCAGTTTTGCCCCTACTCCTCGAGTAATTTCTACACATTTCATATATTTTAGTGAATGGTTTATGGGAGATGTCACCTGATTCCATCAGGTTAAGTGTATCTAGATATTCTTCCAAAATTTCTTTAAGGAAAAAAGTCTCGACTGCATCATATGGAAGGTCATGGTATTTCAATTTATGTGAGGTAATAGCAAACTCTTCCATGTAATCTTCGAGACTCTCATCCTCTAACTATTGAATTTTAAAAATATCAATACGAGAATCCTTGGATTTGTAATAGTCTTGGTATTTCTTAGGAAATATAGCTTTCATATCTTACCAAGACCTAATACTGGAGTCTCCTAACCCCATGAACCATCTTAGTGCAGAATCCTTGAGAGTGGAAGGAAAAAGTTTTAATTTATGGGCATCTTGCAAGTAGTTGTAGCTTCTACACAAGATGTCAAACTCAAATAGGAAGGTATCTGGGTATTCACTTCTCTTACCATAAAAGGTGGGCAGTGCAAATAGTGGAATGTTCTTCATGTTGACATTTTGTGTGGTATCCAAAATTGGAAACCCAAAGGTGGTTTTTGTTTGGTTTCCAACGTCTTCTCCCTCATCATGTCTCACATGGTTGTGATCTTCTCGATCATCCATACTAACTTGATCCCCAAAGAGAAAATACATGAATGATTTTATCCTTGAAGATAACAAAGTGTCCCAAGGTTCTTTTCCAGGAAGGGTATCCCTTTGATAGAAAGATTTATCTAGTATTTGGATGTCCAAGACTTTACTCGAGCCCGTTGAAACTATTGGTGCCAAATTTGTTGTTTCAACTTGTGGTACAATTATATTGGCTGAATTTCCAAAAAGAGCATTTACCTATTCAGGTTCAATGATATCTACAAAGTTAGAGTCCCTTGATGGTGTTGAAAAGGAAAAGGTTGTGTTGGCTGGTTTTGATGAAGGCTCAAGTGGTATTTATTCTTGTCCCACTACTATTGATGTTTTAATTTTCTGCTCTATAGTTTCCCCAGTTTTGGTCTCTTCAGAGACTTCTTTAGCTCTTTGGGTTGAGATATCCCATACTTTCTGGTATCGTTTTGTAGAGTTTATGGGTGGAGTGTTCCTTCCTCCAAAAAAGTTAGAAGGAACCTTGATTAGAAGTTTTGGTTTGGTTTTGATATATCTTCCTTTTGGGTTCCTAGGTTTGTTCAAGAAAGAAGTACAAAAAGAAAAACTACCATTGGGTTTGGGGGAACTTGCTATAACAGTTGCACAGGTTCTTACCTCTTGTATTAAATTTATCCCACCACCAAACTAGTGGTAATTCTCAGAAATAATCTACTTCCTAACTATTTTCTACCTTAAGACAACTCCCCGGCAACGACACCAAAAATGATGGGTATTCTATATGTACTAATTTCCCTCAATTAAATTGTCAACCTAGGGTAAGTAAACTTAGAGTTGTGGCATAGTATGAGACTAGAAAAAAAGAAAAGCTAATGGAAATATTGACTAACTAAGGAGATGGTTTACCCTAGGGATCAACACTCTTTTCAATTTACAATTCTACTTTTTTTAAAGATGGATTTTAAAATCTATTTAAACAACAGATTCTATGTAAAGAAACCTTTAACTAATGAGCTTCAAGCAATTATAGAACTATGAACTATTTGACCTAAGTAGCTTTAAAAAATTTGGGACTATGAACTTTTTAATCTACCTCTATGTTATAACCCTAAATTGCTCTACATATGCATACCTGGCCTTTGGCCCTCTTACTTGCATTTTTTTCCAAGCCATCACTGAGTTTCTCTTCTAAAACACCCATTTTTTGAAGATGTACGTGACCTGTACCAATACTGCCCACATAAATATGCTTGTTGAACCACTATAGCCCACACATGTATGCATGCTGCACCACTACAACCTGTGTATACTTGAAAAAGTTGCAAGGAATTCATTGAGATTATGGGCTATTGAGTAGTTTCCCAACTAATCCACTGCCTATAGCCCATCACCCAACCAAAAAACCATCCTTTTGTCATATAAAAGGAGGTGTTGGGGTCTCAGTCCACATCGAGATATAAGAACGGTGAAACTCTACCCATTTCACATCCCCTCCTTTCCACAAGTAATTGCATCCCTTTTGTGATAATTACCTCAGAATTCCCCAATTTTCCCTTCTTCCTGCATCAGAACCCATTTCAATTCCCAAGAAGAAGGTTGAGAGGAGAATCCATACAGAGGTGCACTTGGATATTGGTGAAGAGGATCCCGAACTAGGTTCATGGACCAGTAGCCAGCTTTGGTTGTAAGTAATGATTGAGTTATTAATAAAAGAAGTACTTTTCCTATCCCAAATCATGGTGTATCAAATTTTTCCATTTGATTCATGGTTTTATTCTAACATCAAACCCTAATTTGTATACGAATTGCATGCTTGTATCTTTATGTTTGTCTATCTTGGAATGCAGGCCAGCCTTGGGAGGAGGCATGCATTCAGTGAAGCTTTCAAGCGAGAGGGGATCATCATCAGACACATAGTAGAGGTACAGTTACCCGATCCCTCTCATTTTTATTTTCTTGTATGAGTTTTGGGAATGTTTGGGGTAGTTAGAGAAGTAGGAGACTTTTAAACGGTTATTGATCTGCCTACATTGTAAACCCTGGTGTAGCCATAGGGTTTTTTTTTTCTGCTAGCAGAACTGGTGACCATAATGGGGAAGCCTCTAGGGTTTTAGGGGATTTTTTGGGTGTTTGATTGGTTTTGTACCTTTTGAGTTTCTGTTGAGTCTGCTGAGTCTTATAAGGGATTTTGGTCACCAGTTGGTGCCATTCTAGTTCTCCCTGCCCTGTCAGTCACTCCATTTAATTTATTTTTTTCAGGAAAAAGAGAGGTCTGCACCCCCTATGGTGGGTCAGCCCGTGTACATAAGTGTCCTATGTAGTAAACAACCCGCATACATACGCAGGCTGCGGAAACAATAGTAGCATACCTGGTTCAAGAAACCATTTTTTAAAAAGAGGCAACCGACCTCTTTCCTGATTGAGGTTTTACTTCTCAAGGTTTCTTGATAGAGTTCAATGTCTTTGTTTTTATAGTCATAGCTTGGGTTAGATGTCATTTTTCTTGTCTTTTTGAATATTTCTTGTGTTTACATTTGAAAGGGTTTTAGGCGAGTCTTTGAGTTTTTTCTATCAGCCTTTTTGGTGTCTTTAGTGACTCCCTACAATTCGCAGTGAGCCAAAGGTCAGTTTTGATCTTGTCTTGTATTTTCTTTTTCCCCTTTCATTTTCTTTAAAGAAAAGAGAAAAAAAAAATATTTCAAGTTTTTCCTGTTTGAAGCATTTTCAAAAAAGAAAAAGAATTTTCATTCTTAGTTTGGTAAAGTAGTTAGAGTTAGTTATTTTACTTGAAAGGAAAAATTTTAAAGTTCTTTACTGATTTCTTAGAACTTAAGTAGCTCGTAGTTGAGCAAAATTTCATAGTCTTTTTTTTATAGATCTTGAAAAATGTTAGTTACAAAAAAGTTGGTTACAAAGAACTAGTTGTAAATCTTTATTGTTGATGAGAAGTAGTTTTGCTTTTAGAGTTTCGTTTATTTCTCCTCTTTTTGTCTCTCATGCAAATCACTAGTTTCACTGCCATATCCTTTGAGTTAAAACAATCCATTTAAAACGAACGCTAAATTTAAAATTAACTAGAATTTTATGTTTGTAGGGTCAGTCAACTAGTTTAAGGTTAGAGCCTTGAATTAGGTTGGAGAGGAAACTCTTCAAGGATTTAAAAAAAAAAATGAAGTTAGATCTAGGGAGTGTTAAAGTCTAGTGACGTGAAAGTTATCTGGGACCCCCCTCTAACACAGGGGATAAACACAAAGTCGCATGAGGAAAGGCAACGAAGATAACCCATCCAAAGTCGGACTAAATGTAGTCGGGAATGCATATTGAGGATCTGTCGTGGGATACTATCGCTCGCATTTTCCTATGGAGCTTCGTGGACCTCGAATCTGCTCAAAATCCTTAGTTGTCTTTTAGACCACTTGATTTCGATAGCCTCAGTAGGTTTCATACTTTTTATCCTACTCATTGCAGTCCAACCGATTGTCAATTGTACCCTCCTGGTGACTGTTTGTGAGATGGAAACTTAGCTGCCTTTATTCTAGGGACTTACACAAGTGACTGCAGGGGTATACCGCGGTACCTAGGGCAGACATAAGGTCACACTTTGTAGAGTATACTTGGAGGGTGCTTCCGTGTTTGAGTTTCACTTGCACTGGTAAGTTTCTCTAGTGTTAGCTGGCATAACTATTCTTCCAACTAGATAGTGGTTTGCTTGGTTTATCTTATAGGAAATTTTCTAGTGTGTGCTTGGTTTTAAACATTAGTTAAAACCTTATTGTGTCATTGATATTTTAAAAAATTGGAAGATCAAGAGCTTTCTCGGTCGTGAAGGCTTCAAGGCCTACTGCCTGTTGCATTAGAGCCATCACCACCACCGTTACGATGATGACTTGACCAACAAGGGTCATACGGAGAGATCGGGACGCATGAAACTATGCCCGAGCCAGTTCTGAGAGGAGATTTCTTGAACCTAGAGGAACCTACTGTTTCTGAACTTGGAGCAGAAGCTCTTGGGAAATAAAACCCTCCGATCATTAATTGTCGGCACCAATCTTGGTACAAGTTGTCCCTCCAAGGGTAACAACTTACGAGGGTCAGATAGTCTTACAAGAAACTATGGAAGTAAATGCTGCTACTTCATCTGGGAGTCCTCATAGTCCCATTGTTTCTACCAGCACGGGGGGCATGTTGCCTCCTAACCCACCTTTTTCGGTCCGAGCCATAGTGGCCTCGACCCCCTCTGCTTCGGGTAGTGGTCCAATAGAGTCTTCGATGATGACCACTGCTCCATTAACACAGAATGAAACAGACCCTCCATTTTCATATGGGATGCCCAACTTTGATTCAAACTCTATCCTTACATACTCCACCCTATAGACAATGGGTCTGGGGGCAGGGAGCTCAAACACTCTCATGTAAGGGTCTACTGGGGGCACTTCAGTCCTCTTCAATGTTATCCCTTATGGTGGGGGTGATAAAACTCCTTCATCCCCCTCACTCAGTGGTTCTTTCCAGCAACCCATCAGCCCAAACATGAACTACAACGTGTTTGGAGTAGGAAGTCTAGGACCTTCATCTTACACCATGCTGGTAGGATCCATGTCATTATCTTTGTTCAATGAGTTTGGTAATAACTCTTTTTCATCAGTTTCCATCTCGACTAGGGGAAACCCTGGTTTTGGACAATAGAATCATGTGCAAGGTACTATTCCTACACAGAGGGAAAGTACATGAGTTTTCTCCCCACAAGGAATTTGGAATCATTAGCAGGGATTAGTTCCCTCGCAAGGGATATCAGTCGGGGGAAACCCCTTCCATGGACAATGGAAAGGCTCAATACCTATGCCCGTTGGATCAGCTGGGGGCAACCCCTTCCAGAATCTTTTGAACACAATGTAGGGAGCAATCCCCACCCAACCCTCGTCATCCAATTACGGTAATTATCTGATGATATCACAACAAATGCAATTTCCTTATGTTGGTCAAGGCCATGGTATCTACCAGAACCTTGGCCAACAACCCAACTTTTTCTTGCAGCCTGGTGCCAATCAAACTCCAGGCCCCCTTTTTCCTGTACATAGTACCTAGCCCAAACTACCATTTCTAGCGATGTTACACTTTCCAGACTTGTCAAGGTTGCTTAACGACCTGATTTTTCATGATATGCATTGGCCCCCCATGCCAACTAAGTTTCCCTTTGATATTCTGAAATTCAAAGGCAAGCCCGGTGAAGACCCGGGTGATCACATGACAACTTTCCAGCTATGTTGCTCGTCAAAATCACTGCTAGACAACTCCTTACAATTACGCATGTTTCAATGAACTCTTATCAAGGGTGTCGCGAAATGGTGCATAAAGCTCGACCTCTAAAGATATTATTACTTTAGTGATTTGGTGATGGTTTTCCTAAACCATTTCCAACTACCTGTGAGATACGATGTCGACACTGAATTGCAGGCCAATTTTGAGAAAACTAAGGCCGATCAAAGCTCAGATCACATATGAGAATGGCGGCATCGGAAGAGTTTTATTAAGGTACAGGTCCAACCGAATTTCTTGTTGTAGTGGTTCCTGAAGTCTTTGGTACCATTTTTATCCAAGGATGTTGCAACTTCATGAGTGTTTTCAAAGGAGGAGGCGATAATGAGAGCACAATAACTCGAACTGATATACTCTCAGTATGGATTACTCTATGAGATTTTTCTAGATGCACCAAGGTCCATCCTTGACAAGGCCAAACAAAATTCTGGACCACATGTCGATGGTGTAGTTGGTTCAACACAAGGAAATTCCACTTATTAGTTGTCAAATCAATTGCAAAAATTGTCGATACAACAGACAATGACCAGTCAGACCTCCGGTTCGGCTGTTCCCGCTACCCAAATGTTGGACATTCACACTGTGCAGTCGACGAACACAAAGGCCAACCAAAAACCTGACAGAAAGAGAAAACAACGAAACAAGAAGGGAAAAGGGGATAAGAATCCTAATAACAATGCTGGTGGGGAAGACATAGAGAAGAGAAAGTCAAAGTATCCATGTAACCTTTGCACGAAGGACCACCCAACTCACATGTTCCTTCAACTTGTAGAGACCTAGAAGTTATTGGTGCAACAAAAACCTTCTATGCTGATGAACCCATTTCCACATGGGAAAAATATGAATCAATCATCTTCGAGAATGGATGGGGGCAGCTAGGGACCCCCCGCGTATTCTAGTAATCCCTTGGTCACAAATGTTTATATGATGAAAGGTGATGCTTACATAGCAACCAATGCACATGATTACGAGATTCTAGAATATGTCGAAAAGGGTAAAGAAGTCATAAACCCACCTGTTCCTCTCCAAATTGAGAAGACGGTGGGAGAAACAATGAAACAAATATTGATAGGGGTGTTCAAGAAATATTATTATAATACGAATGCGAGTGCCGCCAGAACTACTCTATGGTGGAGGATTTGTCACAAACCCCTTTGTGTGATGTCCACTTTAGAGGTCCTCCAGAGCTGCCCTTCGCATAGAAAGGATCTCTTATCTGCATTGGGATCTGCATAGACTTGTAATCTAGGAATGATCGTTCTCGATACAACCGACTTGAAACCTCGTTTCCCTTACCATGTTGCATTTCAGATAGTAGTGGCTTACACCACAAAATATTTTACATGGAATATCTTTTGCACGGTGGTTGATGAGGGCGCCTCGAACTGTGAGATGTCATTGGCATGTTGGAAAGCCATTGGCCAACCCGTTTTGTCTTCTTCACCTACTATGCTTACTTCTTTCAACGGTCATTCGTTTAGACCACATGGAATCATTCCTTCTTTCCTCGTGCAGTTAGGAGGGAAGACCATTTGCATCAAATTTGAAGTGGTCGATGTGCCTATCGACTACAACCTTTTGTTAGGAAGGAGTTGGACCTATGAAATGCATGTAGTGGTTGCCATAGTTTTTTGGGTCTTATTGTTTCCACATGAGGGATGAATCATGACCATTGATCAGTTTTCCTTCTCCCATCCTGACCCTTCATTGGGAGCATTGCTGGCACAGGGGTAGACCTAGGGTTCAATGCTTCAACAATGCACCAACAAAACCCTAACTACCTGTCCTTTCGGCAACACCTGCGAAGCAGATGAAATCTCACCCGAGGTAGAGGCAGGGGGGTTGCAGGACTCAAGTGTCTACAACCTAGCTGGGACACAGATCTATGATTACACACTTAACATAGCACTTATCCAACATCATGCATTCAGTTATGATTATTATTCACATCGCAAATTAACCCTAATTACAGATCAACGCAGTAGTTATCAAGATTAAGTACATCTAATCATTTAACACATAGCATCAAAGAAGATCTAACATTCATTCACATCATAAACACTAAGCATTCGTGGATTTGTCTATCATACATCAAGAAAAATTCACTAAGCAATTAGAAACATAAATGACATGAACAACATTGCACAAGCATATCAACATAGGATATACATGGTTCACCCCAGTGTGGGGCTACACCCTCCAAATTTTCTTCTTCTTTATTGTTCTTCAATCTTTTTTACATCCCTTTTCTCCTATACACAAATCCACAGAGACACTCCGCAAAGGATAGGAGATCTTCATGCACCTCTTCAGGTCCTCCTTCCCCGAGTTAGGTCACAACACACAGCCTTACAAAGTCTTTCTGCTCCAAGAACTTACAAAACACTTACACTTAGATTTGCAAGCCTTAACTCATTCATGAACAAAGCTAACTGGCCATGCACTAAGACAAACAATGACTAGTCCCTTCTAACTCACATCACCTAGATACTTATTTATATATTACAAAAAGTGGCCTAAGCATGGGTAAACCCATGGGATGATATCCCATACCCATTACATAAATCCTAAAAACCCAAAAATCCCACAAAATGGGTGAGATCCCGTGATCTCCGCATCGCCTAGGTGCTCCATCTTCGACTAGCCTGTCGAAGTCCCAAAAATATGGTCAAACATGACCAGCGTTTCCTCAAAAACCTGGTCAAGGGCCAACATGCCCCCAACACTCACATGTGACTCATCCCAAGTCACTCTGATCTGGGCAACACTGCTTCGAAGGCCTCGAGCTTAGCTCAAGCTGCCTTGTCTTACTGCTTCACCAGAGCCTCCTACTCAATGAACTCCTAAATTACTTGTTCGGTGATAGGCCCTTCTAGGTGTTTCTCCACTGTCATGACCACCTGCTCCAAATTTGATCATTGTCCCTCGATCTCTTCAAAAAGTGTGTAGACTTCATCCTACACCAGCTAGAGTCTCTATGTCACCTCCATAACTCTTCTTTGGATGGCAGTCACCTGCTACTGAACTGTGCATTGTTCTTTCAACCTCTTCATCTTTTCCACTACAGTAAGAAGCTTCAATTGCGCTTGCATGATGGAAGCCTACTGCTTCGCCTCTTGGAGATGTGCCTCCAATCTCTTTAGTTTCAGGTCTTCTGCAAGGTGCTGATAGGTTTGCGCACTTCAATCACTTAGTTGCTTGCATTTTTTGGCCAACGCCCTGATTCTTTCTACTACGCTCCTGGAAGTTTCTTCCCTCTGATATCGCACTTCTTGCAAAGTTCTAGGCACTTATTGAAGTTCTATCTCTACTACTCTTGCTTGAAGTTGTTGAATGGCCTTAGTGATCTTCCCCACTTGACTCTCGGTTGTCTCTTCTTCCATCTATGCCAAGCCTGGAATAGAGCGAAGTGCTCTAGTCACTACCTCTTGGACCACAATCTTCTCTACAATAAGCGGGTCTTTCTCTTTCTAGATTTTCTCTTTTTCCTCTTTGAACTTCGCCCAAGGTCATCTTTCTCTTACTACGCAACCTGAAGTTGCTCTAAATCCTCCTCCTTTTATTTCTTCAATGCCTCTTTGGCTTTCTCCTTTTCTTCTTGGAATTGATGAAGACGAGCCTCAGTTACATCTACTAATATGCACAATTGGTTGGGCTCATCTCCCAATTATACACTCTCTCTTGAAAATGGCACAGTAGACATTGTGCTGCTCGAATGGATAGCTTGTTGGATGTCCTTTAGTTCCTTCTCAATCCTATCATATAGTGTTTCTTTCTTCGCTTTGTGTCTCTATGGGATATCCTTTGAACCATCTTCTACAACTACGATGATCATATCAACATCATCTGTGGTGAGCACATTCTGTGACTGAGGCTTATTGGCTTGGGTCTTCTTTTGCATTGAGGGTTTCTATGGAGAACATTTCCTTTTCTTAGATGTATCGGCCTCTATAAGGGGATCCTTTGGTGGTGTTACTTTTCTCTCTTCTTTTTTGTCTTCTTCCCCTTCCTCCTCTTGTCTTAATTCATCGCCTCCTCCTATTGCAGGTGAGTCAGGTGTGGTTTCCTTCGATGCACTATTATTTTCCTCACTGTATATGTCCTTCACTTCCTCCTTTTTCTTATTTCTCTTTGTGCTGCTTGGACCATCATACTCAGTCTGGGTGACTAAAGGGCTTCTGATGATGTCGGGGTCAAATATTTTTGCATCTCCAACTAGTACAAGGAATTTAGATGGCCATTCTTTGGTTATCTTGTCCTTGTCTTCATCGGTCAATTTATAGTAGGATTGAAGCTCCTCCTTACTTTTGTCCCTGCGCGTAGTGATGTAAATGAAGTGTCGGTCTATGTGGAAATTAACTAATGGCATGTATGTGTGCAAGGTGTTTGGGGTCATTTGGGGGAATGATTCAATGGCGCGCTTGAGCTCTAGGTAGTAAGTGTGGAACACCATGTTTGATTTCCACTGCTTTTCCATGTCACTCATATACCACAAGGTGGAGAACCTTGCGGCCAATGGCTCCGACATCTCAGCTTCAAGGAATGTCTCTCCCTCCAACATCCCCCAAGCGATAAATGTTATTAAGATCAACAACCAACTAAAGTGAAACTAGTAGCCTTGGTCCTTCTCTTCATGATAGTCCTTCTCTAACTCATTGACAAGGTAGCTCACCCAGTTCATCTGCATCCCTTTGACACACTTCCCTGCGAGGTTGACTACAAACCCTGTGACCTCCGTTGGTCTATTCTTTCTAACAAGTTTTCCCGATATCCATTGACAAGCTAGGTGCACTACGCCATCCTAGATGGAGGCTACCTTGTAGCCTCACTTCCCCTTATCCACATCGCCATATGCCTCCTTGATGCGTTGGGCCAAGGAGAAATCTAATGTCTTTTCTAGGTAGAACTAGTGAGGGCCTGGTCCCTGCATGCTCAATCTGTTGATTAGGTGGATCAATGCTGGATACACAGTGATGTGCCTATACAACCAAAGATACCCACCATGGTATCATGACAGGATGAGTTTAATGCATGTGTTAACCTCTTAATTTCTGTCGAAGTGTGGGATCTTCATGATGTTCAAGATCATTGATCTCGCAATCTCTTTAATCCATGGTTGGGGAAATATCTTGGGCTTCTTTCCCAGTCATCTTCATCAAGTAGCGATGTGGTGCGAGCATCACATAATTCTTCCTATCGCCGAGGTTGAAATCGCTTATCTTGAGAGCTGGGATTAGTCCCAACTGCGGTCTGACTGCACGTATCCCCTTCGAGAGGTATGAAATGATGAGTATATAATCAAAATCTTGCAGGGCACTGCCACAACTAACCTCTCCATCCAAGGGAAGTATGTAGTTGGGAAAGACCAATGAGATCTGCTTTGCATTCACCATATTGTCGTGGTGCTTTCTTATTTTCTCAGTCATAGTTCAAGATGGCACAGATCGACGTGCAATCGAGGGGGATGCTTGAAATCCTCCCTTCGATAAGGCCTATACTCTTGTAGACATGAATTTCTCAGTCATAAGGTCTATTAAGATATCCTCCATAGACTTCTCTACTGTGTTATGTTCGCCCGACATGCACACTTGTGAGAAAATAACTCGGGTAAGCGAATAGATACTCAAGGTAATCGAATCAATGGTGAGGTCTTGACAACACAATTCCATATTCAATCACATTTTTGTTATCTTGGATATCTTGGTTTGAAAAAAGTGGTCTCGGTGTAGCATTTGAGGGATTAAATAAGAAAAGTCATAACAGATTCCTTCAACAGGTAGGAATGCCTCAATCAATACGATTCCATCCATTATGGTGCGGTCTCAATGGTCCACTGGTGATATTTCTAGAAATAACTATGGTTCTAGCTATTCTAGACCATTGTTCTAATGGTTAGGACGCCTCCAACGATCATATAGCTTCGCCATGGAAAATTTCCTTTTTGCGTAGTTTTTCTAAACCGACAAGGTTCAAGTTCTGCAAGCCTGCCTTCTGCGAAGTCTTCTCTAGAACTTCCTAAAGTTTTTCTAACTTTGCCTTCTTCTTGCTGAGCTTTCTTGCCTTCTTTCCTATGATCTGAGTCCCTGGGTTCCTTTTTCCATTCTCATTCTTATTTTCTCTTAGCGTAGAAACTTCACACTGTTGAGGGTCTTTCAAAGGGTTCGAGGGTAATACTTATTTTCTTACTATTTTTGGGGTAGGCACTCTTCTCTCATGTGTGGGTAGGTTCTTTAAGCCTTCTTGCATTCTTTAAACTTCGACAACTAACTCTCTTTCCTTTTGTTGCTTTGAATTGTCCTCTTGTTCTTCTATTGGTCACTCTATTTTTCTAGCCATGAAGTCCTTTAATTTTTTCTTTTTTTTTTTCTGTGGCTTCCTCCTCTGCTTTCCTTTGGATCTGATCTTTCTCAATCCAGGTCTTTCCTAATGAAAGTGAAAAAGGGTTGTTGTTCTCGACAAACTTAATGACTTCAAATTATTCTTCGGTCGATGTTCCATGAGCAATCATAGGTACATTAGTAACTCTTCCACATAGGGTTATCATCTTTCATTTAAACAATCCTATCCTTCCCAATGAAGGAATCATAATAGGTTTTCCCAAAATTTTCCAAGTGCTTTCTGGCATAAGATTCACATGTGTTTCCTCATCTAATACATAGTCTATGTTGAAGTCTCCTATCCTTGTTTCTATGCACTGCTTTTCTTTCAATATCTCTGGTAAACTGATGTCTTTGTGATCATTCAATGTTTCTTTCAGCTCTAATAACATAGATTTTGATTCATTCTAGTTTTCTAACATATCCCTAGTTTCTTGACCTTCTTCATGGTTTTCTCGTCTCATGTTCATCTTTTCAACTTTAGAAATCATTCTAGGGAAATCCAAAACCATATGACCAATATCTTTACAAAAAATATAAATAGGACCTATACCATGGAATTCCTTAGCAAGATGTCCCGGTATTATGCAGTTATAACATAGTGTCAATCCTCTCTTTCTTTTAAATGATCCCCAACCTTTTCTATACTGTGCACTAGGATCACAACGATGGACCTGCAATCTGCAAAAGTTCTCTCTAGGGTCCTGCATCCACTTTTTAGTCCAAAAATTCTTTCTATGCATAGGAATAACATATCTTTCACTATTTCTATCAAATTTATTCAGATCAAATTTTCTTTCTTCTAGTTGTGCCCTAGTTTTCAGACTAGGACAAAATCTTTCAAACATACCTAGATTCATATTTCTGAAGAAAAAATTTCCACTTATCTTACCTTTACCAAAGAATAAAGATTTAATATCTTACCTTTTTTCTGCAAATCGAACATCATTTTAGCAAAGAGCTTCACAAGTCAAGTAGAATACTGTTCACTACAACAACCGATCTACGCACATAGATTTTTCTTTTCTTCAGTTCCCAACAATCACAGTCCCGACAACCAAACTATTTGTTGGAATAGGGGCAGACCCAAGGTTCAACACTTCAACATCACACCAACAAAGCCCTAACTATCGGCCCTTTCGGCAACACCTGTGAAGCAGATGAAGTCTCACCCGAGGTAGAGGCAAGGGGGTTGCAAGAATCAAGTGTATACAACCTAGCTGGGACACAAATCTATAATTACACAATTAACATAACACTTAGCCAATAGCATGCATTGAGTTATGATTATTATTCACATCATAGATTAACCCTAATTACATATCAGTGCATTAGTTATCAATATTAAATACATCTAATCATTTAGCACATAACATCCGAGCAGATCTAACATTCATTCACGTCATAAACACTAAGAATTCACGGATTTGTCTATCATACATCAAGAACAATTCACTATGAAATTAGAAACATAAATGACACAAACAACATTGCACATGAACATCAACATAGGATATAAGTGGTTCACCCCAGTGTGGGGCTATGTCCACCAACTCTTCTTCTTCTTTATTGATCTTCAATATTTCTTACATCCCTCTTCTCTTGTACACAAAGCCACAAAGCCACTCTACAAAGGATAGGATATCTGCGCACACCTCGCCAGATCCTCCTTCCCCAAGTCAGGTCACAACACACATCCTTACACAGTCTTCCTACATCAAGCACTTACAAAAATGATTACACTTAGCTATGCAAGCCTTAAATCATTTGGGCGCAAAGCTAACTAGCCATGCAATAAGCCGAACAACAACTAGTCCCTTCTAACTCGCATTACCTAGCTACCTATTTATATATTATAAAAAGGGGCCTAAGCATGGGTAAACCCATGGGCCGACATCCCATACCCGTTACATAAACCCTAAAAACCCAAAAAGCCTGCAAAATGGAAGAGATCATGCAATCGCCTCACCTGGGCACTCCGTCTTCGACCAACCTGTCGAAGTCCCAAACATATGGTCAAACATGACCAACATTTCCTTAAAAACCTAGTCAAGAGATAATAGGCATCCACGATCTCGATGATTGATAACCCTTATCATGACATCATCAATGTATGGGTTGGTTTATGCCCACCATTGATGGGTAATTTCGATTACCCGCCTCCTTCTCATGATGTAAAGCTTATATCGGATTCCCCCGACGAACCTAGGGACGATATTTTTCAAGTGTCGTCATTCCAAATCACTTACTTTCATGATCCATGGACTCTTTCTTCCCCATCAGCCATGATGGAAGGGATAGGGCATTGT
>JASDQU010884195.1:0-25630 GCA_032191745.1 Picea mariana | reverse complement strand
ATATACTTTTGGGGTTATTTTTTGTATGTTTTTTTCATTTATTTATTAATTTTGTATTTCGGTTTATTTTTTTAATTTTTTATAATTTAATACATCATATTTTGGAGTTGTTGAGGCTTTTCATGGTGCAAAGTTCCTATGATAAGATGGATCCCAAGTGATATTGATAATATTTGTCTAGTTGAAACTTGGGAGCATGAAGAGTCTAAGGTCCCTAACATAGAAGGATTTGTCTTGTGGTGGACATGGAACAAAAAGTCCCACTGCAGAGGGATAGGAGACATAACTTGTTATATTAGAAAGAGTATTTCTCCTCACATTAAACTTCATAAGATCAACCCTCTAAATCAATACATTTGGACATAAATTTCAGACACCAATGCTAAGAAGATGTATATCATAATTTTATATTTTGCACCTATTAATTCTACGTTTTATAAGAAAAACAATATAGATAGCAATTGTCCTTATACTAATTTATAATAAGATATTTATAATTTGAAAAATAAAGGTAATATGAAACTAAACAAGACACTCTTTTAAGCATTGATTCTAACCATAATCCTTTATGGCTAGATGAGAACCTTGTTTTATCTAATAGCTACAAAAGAAGATCATAATACCTAATTGAGAATTTGTTTAGTACTGAGTTGGTCAAGATCTACAACTTTCAAGACCTAATAATTTGCAATGGAGTAATGAAGAGGCCAAACTCCAACCAGATGACTTGTATTCATGGGCTAGGTAGTAGTGTCGTAGATTGTGTGATATCTGATATCCCTGTTTCCAACCAAATAACAACCTTTGACCTTTTAAATGACCATGAACCCGACTCTAATCATAAACCTTTAACTCTAAATCTAAACTTTTCCATGCAAAAAAACGCCATTGAAGAGAATTGTGATAGTCAAAGGCAATTGCACTTTGACAAAAGTAAAGTTGACATTTTCTTAAAAGTTTTAAATATGAAATTACATCTCCTAACTTATAAGAACAACATTGAAGAACTCTATCATAATTTTACAACTACCCTTTCCACTTCTATTAACAAGTTTTCTTTCGAGGTGTCCTATAAAGAGAATAAACGACCAACCCTTGGTATGGTAAAGAATGTAAATTTGCTAGGAAAACCATTAGGGATGCTTCTAATGAGTCCTTAAAACTCGATTAAATCAATAGGTACAAATCCCTAATTAAAAGGAAAAGAAGGTACTATATCAATACAAGGCAATAGCATCTTTCGTAACTATCTAAGTTGGATCCTAAGAAGTTATGGAGCCAAATTCTAAATGACAATACTAAAGAAAATAATATGATTCCCTTAAGGGATTGGAATTCCTACCTTAAAAGTCTTTACGAGTTCCCTAATGCCATGGACACCATTCCTATTGTCCCTAAAGATGTGAAGTTTTTTCTTTAGATGACATAGAGTTCGGGGTTAAGCCGCTTGGAAATGGAAAAGATAAGGAAATTAAAGGCTTCCAAGTTGAAATTTTTAAAATTAGAGAGCCTATCCTTATCCCTCATATACATAAGATCTTCAATTTAATAGTAAATAAGGCTTCCCTAAATTCATAAGACAGAGCCTCATTATTTCAATTTTTTTAAATCAAGATAAAAACATTCACTCTAATTATAATCAACTGTATTTATTAATCTAATCATATGATAAATAATGTATTAATATATTATTTATGTAATAATTAACTATATTTATTAATCTAATCATATAATATATTAATGTACTAATAAATAATATGGATATATTATTTATGTATTAATCAATTATACTATAGCAAGGAAGGATTATTTATGTATTAATCAACTATACTCAATCAGTCAAGGGTAACCGTTAGGTAACGTTTCATAACCTTGAAAAATAATATGCAAAATATTAGACATGCACATGTCGGCCACATTATTTCAAAATATTTCACTAATTTCCATTAACCGATCGTTTCCCATTCATGTGGGTTTATTCGTTTATATGCCAGACTCTGTTCTGTTTCGTTCCTTCATGCCCATCTGTGTTCTAATCTTCTTCCAATAACTTGCTGGCGAGGGCTTGTGGAGTAAATTGTCTAGTGAGCTATGGATAATAATACAGAATCTTCCACGTCGAGTATGCTGGGAGATGATGAACGTGAATCACAAGATATTGCCCCTTACCTCCCTCCAAGACTCAGGGAGATACATTGCAATTCAGAAGCGAGAGATCGTTTTTATTTATTAAACAACGATATGATAAGCGATCGAATTCTCCCAGCAATGGACAGACACCTTCGCCATCACATCCTGACCGATTGTCCTGGGCCAGTTGCTCAAGTATTTCGAAATTCTTTGCCCAATGCACCAGAATGGCCGCGATCGGACATTCCCCATCCTGCTCTTTTATTCAGTATATATGGGTACAGACATGATCCGCCTACTATTGAGTTCTACGACTGTGCCTTGAGAGACAAGCGGTTAGTCCCATTGCCTAACCAGATACGGGAAAGAAGTGTCGTTTTACCTGAAACCATGACTGCTCCTTCTCTGGAAGAAGTGCAATGGTCTTTCCTGGAAGCAGTTGGACAGAAAGTGGTGTTCTGGACAAAATATGATCCCAACAGGCCATTCACTTACATAATGACTGCCAACGATAATGTTAACTGGACATTCAGGACTTTGGATACATCCATAATTTGCAGCGAAATCGAAGCTCAAGACCCAGGCAGGTCATTGCCCACAACGTGTACTGCGCAGACAATAGTGGGAAAGCGATTGATAGTTTTGTTACTTTTCGAGAATTCGTCAGTGCCCTTCCAGACGTTGGCGTTAGATGCAAACACTGAAAGATGGTCGCTTCTTCCACAGTGTCCGGTAGATCTTGGTTCGTTTCCTGCGATGACGCCTTTTTCATGGAAAGGAAAGCTGCACTTCGTAGAGGTGGCTACACGGATCATTAAGCCGATGCACTTCGACTTTGAGATGAATATGTGGGTGGTGGAAGACGAAGAGGTCCGACCCTCCCTGACTTCTCGTTCAGTAGCCTTGCCTGAACGTTCAATACACAGCAATTTCGTATCTTCAAGGTCGGGAACACTGTATGCCATTATCGCAGGTCTCGAACGCCCGGTGTCCGACCGAATTCATGTATACTCTATGGATGACGTGAGAAGCGGATGGAGTCGTGTCAATCTCCGGAAAAGTGTCCATACTCAACTGCACGATCCCTGCGCTGGTTATCCGACAGAGGTTGGGGGCGTCGGCATGATCGAGTTTTGGCAGGTTAATGAGCACGATATACTATTGGTTTTCCTCGCATGTTATGGCAGAAGGGTGAAGTATTCATGGTGGATTCTGAACCAGCACGATGGCATTAAAAGTTATGGTTGGGAGGAGTTCCATGTGAGAGGAACACCAGTCTTTGTTGGAGATTCTGTTTGCATCAAAATTGAATCATAATTACAAGATCTTATCTGTTCTATGTAGCAGTTCTTTCTCGTGGATATCCTCCCATCTAAGGCCCATTGATTTATGATTTACAGTTTTCACCTTTGTGACTGAACTCGCTGGCGGCAGTTTAATTGAACCTTCAGATGTTCTCCGCACATTGGTGCCTTTTTTGGGCTTCTTTGCATAAACGTCTTGACATTTGTGGATGTGACGATCCAGTTTTATTGTTTTTGCGCTTTCTTTATTTTTTCTATTAGCAGTTCAGTTTTTAAGATCAGACTATACCTTTTGGGCTGTTCAACTTTTAACGGTGTACCGCGTAACCTTTTCATTTATTTAATGGAAATAAATTTTTTCTAATGGTGTCAGTGAATTGTTAATAAAATAATATTAAATTTGGATATTATATAATTCAGGTTAAATGTTATTAGAAATCATATGAATTCATTGAAAGTAGTTTTAATGATGATTATATTGTACATTAGTTTTCATTCAAATTTTATTCATAAAACATAAAGAAACAAATTAACAATTTTAAATCCAAATAAAATGAAAAAATCATTTCTTTCTAAATATAAAATTAATTTATAAATATTAATAAAATTAAACTTAATATCATAAATAAAATCATTAACTACACATTCTTAGTTAAAACATCTCCAAAATACTAACATTATTAGAATAAAAAACTAAACCCATGAATACAATGGTAAGAATAAAAAACTAATAACATGTTTTATATATATATATATATAATTTTAAATTTTTCATAGAGCTATCTATAAACAATGTATTTCAATGCAATAATTTCATATCTATTTATAAAATGTTAAAATGAATTAAACTCATAAAAACTTCATATCTCAAATAAATTTAAAATAAACAAAATTTAAGATTTAGAAATCCAATGATTAATTTCATATATAGATTAAAAATATAAAATAAACACCCATATTTAAATAATTTCATATCCATTCATAAAATGTTAAAATGAATAAAAATCATAAAAACTTCACATCTCAAATAAATTTAAAATAAATAAAACTAAAAATTTAAAAATCCAACGATTAATCTCATAAATAGATGAGATATAAAATAAACACCCATATTTAAATATGGTAAAGCATACACTTTACAATAATTTGTAAAACTTGTACCTTACATAAAAACTAAATTAAAAACTCCTATAGTCAAATATGGAATTAAAAAAAATAAGTGAATATAATTCCTTAATCTTTTGGCCTTTTAAGGAAGCCATTCTTATTTTAGACTTCCAAAACATTTTCATACTAATGAATTATTTGGAATGTGATTAGTTCATTTTTTTTCAAAATTCATAATTTTTTAGAGCTCCAAAACCTTTTCATACTAATGAATTACTTTGAATGTGATTAGTTCAATTTTTTTCAAAAATAATAATGTTTTTTTTCCAATGTGAGAGTTTGGCTCCATTAAATTAGGTATTACATAAAATATAAAAGGAATTATTTTGACTCACTAGAAAATCCAATGTTTTCATACTAATGAATTACATGTACAAGCTCATTAGTTCACCGAGTGGGTTTGGCTAGGTATTGCATAAAAATATAAAAGGAATTATTTTGACTTTCTAGAAAATCTAATGGGCATACCTTATTTTTCTTAAAATAATATTTGTAATGATCTTTGATTTTTCGAATTCCAAGTTTGTATGTCGGGTTGATAAAGGGTGTAAGTTGAATGTCTCTTAATTTTGCCTTCGTATGATTAAATGGAGACATTTATAAACTCAAGTCACTTGGGTTCCCACTAGAAAATCAATGTTTCAAGCCATGGTTAATCTTAAATGGGTATGAATAAAACAAATGGATGTAAGACTTCATACTTATAACTAAAATTCAACAATTAATGAAGAATAGATGAAACCAAAAAGAAAATATAAGTTTAAAAAATAAGTGAAGGAAAAGGAAATAGAGAAAAAATAAGGAATGAGAAATCAAAATGAAAGGATGTTTTTTGTTCCCATTTCCCCAGATCTCCTGTATCTTTTGGTAACTTGAATCTTAAAGGGTCTTTGGGGGATATGAGAATACAAAGGAGGAGGAGTTGTGGAAATTGTCGAAGGGCCATAGAGCCATGAGTTGCATTATAACTAGATATTGTTGAAATAGAGACTAAGCAACTATCTAAAGTTAGTTTTTTGTTTGGGTTTCTAGTGTAAAATTCATGTGTTAATTATATGTTCTTTGTGTGGGTTCTCATGTGGTTTCAATGATTTAATTTATTTCTACATTATGGTTGTTGTTACAAAATGAACAATTGGTAGATGAGACGGTCATTCGATGTCCCTCACGTCCTAATAACACTCTCGTCCTGACATGAAATGAAGGTTAATGACTATCTTCTTCTTGAGAGGTTCACGATGTCGTGATGGCATAATAAGATAGTCACTCATGAGGATTTATGAGGGGTGTTCAATAAGGAAGATTCCTTATTCTTCAGAAACCCCTTAGTCTCACACAAGGTCAACAAGTGGAGTATTGACTCCAAGCATAAGACAACATCCAAACTAAGTAACACGGTGAATGAAACCCTTGCAGCACGTAGGTGTGTCTTGAATGACATTTCGGAAGTTAATATAAAATGAAAATTAAGAAAATGAAAATGAAAATTCAAAAAAATAATAAAAAATTAGAAGACTTTAGATGATAAAATGAGTACTTAGAATTTTTTAGAGAAGAGAATACAAATCAAATATTAATTTATAAACTAGAAAACATAACCAAAAATCTAAGTCTAGATGTTTTGACTAAGTAAAGTTTATAATAATGGTTTTATAGGAAATTAAACTAAATAAACATTACTAAAGAAAGAACACAATTCTACACATGTGCACAAGGTGTGCATGAATTTAATAAAAGACAATTTTAAAGTAAAATAAATTAATTCATGAGAGAATGGTTTGTCAACATAGAGTTAGAATCCTAAGTCAAAGTAGACTCTAAATCCTATGAGAAGAGTCCTAATCAAACTCCAACCATAATTTAGTTAGGAGACACAATAAAGGAGAAATTTGGGAGTTAAGGGACAACTAGGAGAAAATCTAGGAACCAATTGTGGAGGTGAGGAAAAAATTCAAAATTATTTAAAAAGAAATTAAAACATGTACAACTTGAGGGAAGTGTGACATGTGTTGAGAGTGAATCATATCTAAATTAATTATTAAAAATTATTTAATTATGCATGAATTGACAAGTGTCAAGACAAATTTTCTTATAAAAGGAAGAAAGAGGGAGGAGAAAAACACCCTATCGTTGGATGAATGAAATGATATTAAAATTTTGTATGACTTGTTTACTTGTGTGAGTTCAATGCAAACTTTGGATAAGAGATAGAAGCCTCTCCTTTCAAGGGCAAGATGGAGCTAAATAATGATATGGAATTCTATGTGTGACCCCTTTGCGGCTCGGGGGGCTAAGGGGGAAAAAGAGTGCCCATAGTATTGGCTGGGAGGTACCGATGAAGTCATTTGATTAGTGAGTGCAAGGAAGGAATGTAGCGCAATACTTAAATTCGAAGATAATCCTCAATTTTCATCATCCGATGAAGTCATTTGATTAGCTAGCGGAAGGAAGGAATGTAGAGCAATATTTCAAGTCGAAGATAATCCTCAATTTTCATCATTATTCTGGTCACGATATCCTAATTTTTATTTATTTCATTTTGTAATTGAATATTAAATTGTGTATTTTGAATATGAATGAGAAGGATTGTACTGTTATTTAGTTGTTTTTTTATTATTTTTGACAAGAAATAAGAACAATTAGCATAACACATTTGTTCTTCTTATATCCAATAATGATATGGAATTCTATGTGTGACACCTTTGTGGCTCGGGGGGCTAAGGGGGAAAAAGAGTGCCCGTAATGTTGGCTGGGAGGTACCGATGAAGTCATTTGATTAGTGAGCGGAAGGAAGGGATGTAGCGCAATATTTAAAGTCGAAGATAATCCTCAATTTTCATCATCCGATGAAGTCATTTGATTAGCTAGCGGAAGGAAGGGATGTAGCGCAATATTTCAAGTCGAAGATAATCCTCAATTTTCATCATTATTCTCGTCAGGATATCCTAATTTCTATTTATTTCATTGTGTAATTGAATATTAAATTGTGTATTTTGAATATGAATGAGAAGGATTGTACTGTTATTTAGTTGTTTTTCTATTATTTTCGGCAAGAAATAATAACAATTAGCATAACACATTTGTTCTTCTTATATCCAATAGGTTCGTAAATTTTGAATAGATCATGTACAATTTTTGTATAGAAATATTTTTAATTCGATGTTGGAATTTTTTTCCTGAGATTTCAATAACATGTGTGTTATGTTGCTATTTTTATTGGTTATGAAAATGGATTCACTCTATTTATTAGTGGGTGGCGTTGTGTAACTACGCTACAACACACCCAACCACCCACAAAATTGTTTTTTGTTAATATTATTTAACAAAAAGTTATTTTTGTTATTTTTTAAAACAAAAATGGGGTTATTCCTAAATATTTTCTAAAATACCTAAGCCATTACCTATCCACCAAATATCGAGACTTTAGTCCACGAGTCAGCACCAAATTCTTGAAACAACACAACACAAGCGCCAAGACACATGGAAGAGGAGCCCAAGAGAGGTCGCCATTGTGCACTACGCGTAGGATAATTGATGGAACGATGTTGAGTATAAATTTTGTAGTTTTTGTTTACACCGAAGATGTGGGATCTGTCCTATAATGTAAATAAAAATATATATAAATTGTAGTGTTTTGAATGCACCATTTGTCCAAGATGGATCACTACCGCCAACAAGAAGCAGAGATCGTGTGTCTAGCAGTAAGGAATTACAGCTTATGAAGTTTCTGGTAGTGTCTTATTAGATTTATCTGGAGCACTCTTTCCTTGGAAGTATTCCAAATCTGAGAGCAATAGATCTTGCAGCAATAACTGATACAATCAGCATGAAGATGAGATATCCTTTCCAAATGCAAGAACCAGTGTTCCCATGGATTTGGACTCAGGGTTGTATGGATTCATAGATGCAAATTGTTCTATTCTGTAATCAGATTCATGGAAAAAGATATTGTGCAGAGAATTCGATTATATAAAGCTCGAGGATGCCAAGCATTGAATGCTTTGGAGCCTGCAGTTGAATATCAAAAGAGATGAAAGTGTTGGGAAAATAAATCAAGTGTTAATTATTTGAGCAGAAGGAGCCTGTGTTTACTCGAATGCCCAACCGTAGTCTAAGTTGAGACTTAGCATTGTTTGCCAAATTTCCAAAAACGTTCACAAACGGTTGATTGATTACATAAATATAGAGCTCGAATTGCAAATTCCATGTTTTCATATAAAGAGAATGAACATTTAAGCAGCCCGAGCATCGAACCTAAGCATCGGAGGTTATCAAAGATTATTTTCATGTATTCAAGCAGTAAAATGTTGAAAGATAGAAGGGATTTAAGGGATATTTTCCTGGTGGTGAATCTGAATACAAATTAAGGTTCCATTTTTGCAAGATCTCGTTTAACTCGTCATCTTACCGATGTGCCTAAAGAAGTTACCAATGAGGAAAGAATTGCCACAAAAAAAATTAGATCATATTTTACGCTCGAAGAACATCTAAACTTTCCAGATTTTGAGAACAAAATCACCAAATAGTTCTAGATAGTTAAGCATCAATTGTACAAGTGGAAAGATTCTCCAAGATTACAAGGCATCAAATTATTACTCATAGTTCATCTCCAAAGGTAACATTTTATTAAGGAGACAATGAACTTACAAGGGGCAGAGTATCTCTATTTCCTAGGGAGGGAACCAACAGATGGAACAGAAGTGGAAAAGTAAGAAGAGAAATCACAAGGTTTCAGGGAGAAGCTCTACACTGGTCATTGTTTTGTAACCATATCCTATAAATTATAGAGTTGTTTGCATGACTCATTACCTTTTGTAACAATTACTATTTTTAGAAAGAAGCTAGAAGGCTCAAATTCAGGAGCTAGTGTAAGTGGAATATATGTGAATTGGATGAAGAGAAAGGGTTGAGTTGAAAAAGACCTGAGAGCAATTCAGTAAGAGAAATGATTGTAGATATATCAGTTTTTAATCCAGAGGGGCAAGGGGGTTGTAATATATTACTTTTATTGAAGAATCATAAGAGCGGTAATTTTCAGACTATAATTCTTTTGTTTTATGTGTCTTCTTATTTGAATATATCACAGATTTGAGGATCAAAGGATGCTAATGGTTTATGGATCCCTAATTAGCAGAGGATATGTTGTATTTTTCCTATTAGTCATTGTGTTGTATTTTTCCCATCACTTATGTACTCTTCAAGTATTTGTTGATTCATTAAACTGAGAAGATCTATGTTTAGCGAACATTCTATCTTATCTTTTCTGTCTTTATTATTGCATCTATCAAACATATAAATCTTGTTGTTTGATGAGAAATGTTAATGCCTTCAATGATTAGAGTGTTTGTGACTCCATTTCCCAAAGACTTGTTACTGATATATAGTTAACTTGTTGTCTTTTCTCTTGTTTTTTCTCACTGATCTACTTGAAATTAATTCCTATTCAAATCAAATTCCATGTTACCAAGATTACTCCCATTTGCAATCTAGGAGTGACTCTTGGAGAGTTAAAATTTTTGGCATCATTGTCAAGGAAGGAAGTGAAGAAATATTCCTTGGGGGAATGACAACAATCAGATCCATCTCTTGATGGTAGACATGATCAAAACACAAGATTGATTGCAATGTTCTACCCAACAAATCCAACTTCATCATAGATGAATCTATTGTCGACTTCACCTCGTTGAAATGGATGTTATTTTTACTCAGAGGTATGCATTTTGTGATTTCTCAAATATATCTGGTTTTCCAAATCGTGTGCCTAATAGAAGTGAATGGGAAGGCTTCCTTCCCATGTTTAGAGGAGAATATTGGGAACTGCCAACTGAGTTTTTATTATATTTTCATAAGTGCATGCTTAAATTGAAAGTTATACATTAATATGTCTTGATCAAATTGTTTAGATGCTCTTTGAATGGGTCATCTCGTGATTGGTGTAGATATCTCCTGGTTGTCAGTGTCAGTTCTCTGAAGAGTTTTCGTACTACCTTTCATTCATTTTATGAAGATAAATATTCAACTAACTTCCTCTATCCAGAATGTTGTCATGAGTTTGATTTGTTGTATAGAGGATCTTATAATAATGAAATATCTTTTTATATTGAAGAAAATGTCACAGTTGAAGATATTGTTCATGATAATCAGGATGTTGAATGTTTACCTCCAATTGTTTCTGATTATTATGGATTTGAAGATGTTTTTTCTCCAGATACAAGTCATGAAGATAAAATTTCATTTAGTCAGAGGTATCTTGAAATCATTGAAGGAAACCTACAACAACTTTCAGTTTGGAAGATAGCGGATATTAGCAGCAGTTATAAAACTAGGCATGTGCAGAAGCAATTCAGTTTTCAATTGGAACAACATCAAGAAGAGGTATTTCTTTACGGATTTATTGACACTATTGTTGATTATCTAGAGTCTTTCAACAGTACATATGTCAATTCATTCTTTTCAAATGAAGGTTGGGTCTGTTGTCATTTCGAAAGGAACTTTTGTATGTCATGGATTGTTCTATTTTTCCGATCTAGATCAAGAATTTTACCAGTTAAATAGATCTTTGCATGGCTTCATTGGAAGCACGATTTCACTTGATCGGGAAGTAGCACAATTGGGTAAAGTAGGAGAAGGACGAATAAATCTTACTTCTCGAGCATTTGGGCTCGCAGTTATTTTGTTTTCATTTTGTGAATATTCTAAGTTTTCAATAAGAAGAGAATGTGTAACATCGCTCGACTGGCGACTCCGGCCGGGTAACACTACCGAAGAAACCATTTCTTTTCCTTTACTACTCTGATACCATTTTTGTGATATTCTCAGCCTTAAACAATAGGCTAGGCCATGCCACCAAGTAACTTTGTGGAAATAATCACATATAAAACTTAACCAGAAGATAGAGATTTACACATATAAATATATATCTATCTAATGCAATTAAACAGAAATCAATACTCTACACATACACCTATTCATCCAGAAGCAACATTAACAACTACATGCAACATATATATACAAGCATTACTCATTAATTATAATACAAATACACAACATACAATGAACATAAAATTGGTACTTATATTTTAATAGGTGACCACCAACTGCGTGCAGACCTTCCATGAACCTCCAAGCCTTAGAACACACTGCTCATCATGCTCAGCAGTGGGTCACCCCCAAGCTGAGACTAAACTCTACCGGGCAAGGGAATTCTAGGCTTGGAAAGGACAACAAGGAAGTTGCACAGAACACTAGGAAAGATATTTTATCCTAGGAGCCACTTACGCCCACAACCCACAGACCCTCATTCCCCACACGCCTTCTCCACCTGAGTAATCATGCTTAGCAGTGGGTCACCCCCAAGATGAGACTAAACTCCACCGGGCAAGGGAATTCTAGGCTTGGAAAGGACAACAAGGAAGTTGCACAGAACACTAGGAAAGATATTTTATCCTAGGAGCCACTTACGCCCACAACCCACAGACCCTCATTCCCCACACGCCTTCTCCACCTGAGTAGGCTACACCTTCACAACTATAATTCCATCGGCTACTACACCTCCCTTACCTTAGGCTTCAACAACATGCTAGACCAGAAGTGCGAGAGTACTGTAGCCGCTACGGGACTCCCTCCAGGATAAATCACTTCCCAACAAACTCTCTCACCTGAGAGAGTTGGTCACATGCCTTACAACATGCTTCTTCAATTGATATCTTATGTCAAACAGACACAAGTAATGTCAACAACATAATTTGGGTAACACACAGGTGAATTCAACCACTAAAAATGGGTATGGACACAGAATATGACAACAAACCAACCTTAGCTAAAAATTCCTTGGAAGCAACAACCAATCGCTATGACACAACACGACTCAGGAAAAATGCAACTTTTTTAGGCTTCAAAGGAAATACGCAAGACAACTCCAATTTCTACAGGTTGCACTGGCGCATTCATCAGTGGGGAGTATGGCTCTCTTCCAGGGTGACTAAGCTCACGAGAGTGTTGATGCAATGGTGAAATATCATGAAATCCATGAGAATCGTGAGACTGTTGAGTGAGAGGACCCCGAACGAGATGACTTTCCCACTTGCAACTGCATGCACCTAGGTTGACACATGTCTCCCTAAAGTTTCATGAGCTCCACTTAACACTCATGCCCCTTTCCCCAAGGAACATAGGACAACATGGCTATATCAAACCTTACCTTCTAGGAAATAAAAATATAATATTATTCGTTTAGAGGTAATCCCTCTAGCCTATCCCCTATTCCTAGACACTTATCCCCTTCCCCACCTAGTGGAGCTTAGTCCCCCATAACTCTTTCTTCATAGAGGATCTACACACAACAATGTAATTTTATTAATGATATTTTTGTATTTACATATACAAAATCAGGCGCATTGGCATCTGTCTCACCAAACCAATAAACAAATAACTCTCTCATCTTATAACCACTTGGCTCACCATCGTATAAGCATAATTACAATTCAGTAGTGGCTTTCCCTTGGGGTGTTGCAATTCCCTCCCCTTATTTTTGCACTATCCTCAGTGAAATTCTTTACACAAAAACAAGAAGATTTCCCAAATCTTCAAAAAGATGTGGTTACTCTGCTCGCATAGCATCTTCATGCTCCCATGTTGCATCCTCAGGACCATACCAGGTCCACTGAACCTTTACAGGCTTCACGACTCAATTTCAGAGTTGCTTTATCTTCCAGTCTAGTATGCGCATAGGCTACACTTGCAAAGTGCCTTCTTGATCCACCTGGATCACACTCCAATCAATCACATGATTAGCATCAGGTATACAACTCTTGAGAAATGATACATGAAATACATTATGAACAGTCATGGATGCAGGCCATGCAAGCATATAAGTGTTGACAGGCATTTATGACACACCGTCAATGAGAAGCAAAGATCCGCTATGGGGTTGTCTATTTAACCCAAGTCATTTGGTATGATCCACCCTGAAAGGTTTTATGTCTTCATTAGCCAGCTAGAGTTCTAAAATTAACTAATATATGTGAACTAGCTATATGTACAATTCTATCAATCCACACATTAATTACAAATTTTTAACTAACAATGTTTATGTACAATAGATATATACAATTTGCAACGTTTAAGCAAAGCCTTGTGAAAATAATTGTTTTAAAATAATTGATCTGAACGAGATTAAAAATAAGCAAAATTATTCTAATACTCTAACTACCAAATTAATAAACAATGAATGAATAAGATTGTAAATTATATAACGAAAATCGACAAAGAATTTAATGTTTAAATGATGCAATCAATATTCATTCACAAATCAGCAAATTAGATAAATAATAAGCTAACTAACCTCATGTTGATCAACAGTACTAAACTAGATTTATGTCTCTGTTATTGGTATAAATTCCTCTTAACCTATGTCAAGTGTAAACCTATGACAAAAGAAAGCATAATACTTCCTGAAAAAACTCAAAGAAGTCTTTTATATTCTGGAATAAATCTAAGATGACAAAAAAAAAATGGTTTTATATCACGTGACTTTAAAATGTCCAATAAATGAAAAGGAAAGAAATTCCAATTCTCAGTAATGGTATCATCAACTACCTAACATTAGATGTAAACTCAAAATGCTTGGATAGGTGAACAGTCACAGATATCTACAACACCAAAATATAATGAACCACATAAAGAAAAAACATGACATAAAATATTATATGAAGAACAGACTAAAGCTAGTTCGATATAGATAAAATTTCACATATAGAAATTGCATGAGAAAACAATGAAAACATTGCGCAGTCTACAGAAGACGAAAGCCAAAGTGTAAATTGTTTTCCCATATAGTTTCAAAAAAAAGTTCATCATAATGGTCCTAGAGGAATTTCCTCTATCACTAGGAAAGAATTGTTATTTAAAACAGTTTTTAATATGTTCATTCTATCATGCAAGATAGAGTCAGATCTTTTAAAATAAGATTTTAGTAAAATAAAATAATGAAAGATAATTTTCTTGAAGTCTTTCAATATAAAATTGTTACATTATTAAGCATTGTTTTTCAAAATAGAAAATTACTAGTCCATTAAATGCTCAATCCATGACTCATTCGACCAATCGTATCACATCAATCTGTTGTTCACCTGAGACAATGAAAACGAAATAAAAATTACACAATAATCAGAACAAATAATTAAAGACAAGCTACAACATCTTTGATTCTGTAGCTAGTCTAAAATAAAAACAAAATCAAAATGAATTTACTTATTATCCAAACATAATCAAATCGTGAAGTACAAAGAAACTATTTACCAATTCAGAAATTTGAAAGAGAGGAATCAGAAAAATCTGAGTTTATAATAGTATTGAAATTGGTTGAATTTTTAATAGCCATATTTCCTGATCTCTTAATACGCTTGTTGGCTCTGTGTGAAAACAATTCTCACAATGCATCGGTTCCATGCTTGGTAAAGGTCGAGCTTGATCTGTAGCGGTTAACTTACCATGTTCCATGATTCTTTTGAGATCATGTTGAATGCCCAAATAACCTTGTCGTTTCTTTAATAAAGGAGGAAGATTCGATACAAAATTGAATTGTGGTGCACTGACATTGGTATCATCCTCATAAAACCAGTCGTCGACATCAATAATAGTGATATTTTTTTCATTGTGATGTCGATTCCTTAGCATTCTGGATATGAGTCGACCAGGTCTTTTGTTCTTAAAATCAATGTATGAAATTCTCTGTGTTTTTCGCCTTCCTTGTTTATTGATTTTAACTTCATTTAAATCAACCATAACTGGCTCAGTACTAGGAACAACAAGGACCTTATCCTTCAGTTTATCTAATCCATCTTCTAAGGATTTTTTAGCAATAAAATCATGCCTCAAGTGTTTTCCTTTGGATGACTTATGAAAAACAAATGGGTTTTAACTTTTAGTTATAGACACATGGCTTCCTTGAAATTCGACATGTAGGTTTTCCAGAGAAGAGGTTGATAAGAAAGGGATGGAGGGCTCATCAAAATACAGAGTTGAGTCTATCACTATTTCAAGTGGATCAAACCCATTCATATACATGAAATCTTGCCAATTATCCCCGAACTTTGACAATTGTGAAATGACCAAAATTTAAATCAGGTCATGATGAAATAAGCTAGATTGTGAATTAAGGTTTCACTTTTGGTAAACTCTATTCATTTTATGCAGGCTCTTAAGTAGGTAGAATGGCATATTTAAACCAAAAAATTAAAAAACCATCAACAAAAAGACATGATACAGGAAGACTAGTTCATATCTACCCTCCCAAGTGACGAACTACTTAAGTATCAGCAATAAACCATTCCATCGAGTTTTAAACAAAACAATCGGTGGACCTTTGACATTATAGCGCGACCTCTTAGAAGCCATTAGCAGGTGCCAAGGGACATCTTTGAATTTGAGGTTTTTGAACCAGCGATCTCCCTCTTGGGGAAATCCCATGGCTTCTGCAATTGAATCCTCAACCACCTCCAACTATAAATCTACAATCTTGGTCTTAGATCCATCGAAGCTTTGGGAAAAAGATTGAGCAACCTCGAGGTTAAAACCATCGAATATTTTTATGAACCCGACCCAACCAAAATTGATGATATTGTACACAATGTCATTGTGTGAGAGGAGGGCCTGTGAGCCATTCATCTCCATCCTCACCACAGGCGCCATCGGTTTGGTCATGAAAATCTAGTAGGAGTAGAGAAGGGGGGAGAGTGTTTGAAACCACACAAAATAAAGGATAAGCTCTGCATTTTCGGAGGATACTCGATACCTAAGGATTTGGGAGAAATCCTCCATAGCCACCACTTAGGTTGTTGGGTGGATGTTGAACCAAAGGAAATACAAAAACAAAAACACCTCTAATGACCACCCAGCCTGAAAATGAAGAACGACCACCTGAAGCAATGAATGTGAACTTAAGGCAGAAGGATGAAGGAGTAAATGTTTTAGAGAATGGCTGACAGTCCTATACAATGACGATGAGACTGTGATATGATAAAAATGGGATAGCATTCATACTCCAATGTTGTATCAAAGTTTAGTTTCATAAGCGATCGAAATGTGGTATGTGATAATAAAAAAATCAAAATAATAAAATGCCTAAGGCATACCTCCAAGGTGAACAACTCATATGCTAATGGTAAGAAAGCAACCTATTACACAATAAGTTTAAAATACTTTAAGGTTCTTAAAAACGTTAGGTTCCCTTAGGTGTTCATCCAATTTCATAAAGAGAAACTCTATAAACTGTATGATGTGTCCAAACCATAGATTGTTCCAATTTCATGCTTAAATAGCCATGAAATTGAACAAGAAAAAATGTGAGATTAAAAGAAATGAAATCAAACACACAACTAGTCAAAAATATCTTTCAAAACAAAAACATCATAGAAGTCTTTGCAAACATAAAAGGGCAGCTATATAAAATTTTATCACATTAATACGATGTTTTATATTGATAAAATAGGCATGAATATTTGGCTGCCAACAATGGCGACACACTAGGCGAAGCAATTATCTCTACATCATCAGAACTTTATATCAGGCAAAAGATAACTCAGATAGTTAGTAGAAATAGTTAAAATAAAGATCAAGCATTTTGACATTAACTCAGAAAAATAACAGAGTAATACCATCGAATAAAGTTATGTCCAAAAATTCTAATCTAAAATTTTGTTTCGATCAAAGGGGTAACGATATTTACACAAGTAACTCCAATACCGTTGATAGGGCCACTGCTTCCAGTAGGTGTTTATATCCCTGACATAGATGTCATTTAACCCTATCAGGTTCTTCGATCCCATCCAAAATTCGTTCGTCTATGATAAAAATATCTTGATACCTGATCAATTTAAAAACATACCTGAGGATCTTGGAACCCAACATTGCTTCACTACCAGCAAGCCTGTTCAGTACCCCGATGAATTTGTCTTGGTATCATGTGTGAATTTACCCATTTCCAGCAGACTTGTTCAGTATCCTGGCGGGTTTACACACAATTCCCACACATTACAGTGCTTCCAACTCTCTAAAAAATTTTCAAATTTTGTTCAGAAACTTCAAGATAACAAGAGAGCAGGGTGATATTGAAGATTTCACGGTCAGACAATGATAGGATTGATATTTAAAATTGTTTTTTCGTTCTTTGAGAATTGATAGCTTTCATCATAATTTGGACATTTAGATTTCAGTTAAGAAATCATCTCAGGAATGGGGGAGAATTATGAGTTGACCCCATTAGAACTGTGATCTGGATTTTATGAGCTGAACAAAATGACTACAGATTATTAACAGGTTCTTAGCACAAAATAACAGAGATACCGTAAAATTGGTTTTCTATTCAATGAGGAAATAAGCTGAAACTGTAAAATGCAGCAGAAAACAAGCTTGCTGGAATGGTGGCGACTTATCTCTAAGAAGAGATGTGATGGCTACGCTCTTTTTCCAAAAGATGGATACAATGAGGCTCTGAAGGCATTTTTACAATAAAGAGGAAATTAAAAAACCCTAGACATCCAAAAACATAACCCTAGGAGATGAAGCGCCAAAACTCATGTGGGCCCCATTTGGGTAAGTCAGTACATCAATTTCTCGGGGTCGTAACTTTTGCATACGATCATTGTTTGACGTGATCAATACCTCATTAGAAAGATCTATTCGAGGAATAGAACTTTTTTGTGAGAAACATCAAAGAAAATATCACGTTTCTTCCTGTTTTCCCGAAAAAACATCGTTTAGGGCCTCAAATCGGCGCCAGAAGTTCATGACCCGAAAATATCCTAAAAATAGTAAATTACCAAAAATGCTAGAAAACTGTTTTGAGCCAGTTGGAAAAGGTGGGTGGCCACCGATATCCACCTGGATCAATCCTACCTCCTTAGGAAGAAATGGTCTCCATTTTATTGAGTTCCCCCATCAGATGAGGAAATTTCTGTTGAATTTGGTCTCGAGTGAGCCACTTGCCTTGGTAAAGGACCTTCCCTTCTTTGACAACTCGATAAAGTTGGATCCTTTGTTGTCAAGTGCCCTTGATTTGTGTGTCCACAGTATGATCATTGGATGCTTGTTGTATGCAGTGGGGGTTGAGCTTTGTTTGTGTCAGTTGTTCTTCTACTTCTGAGGTGTCCAATAATGGTGGGAAATAAGGGCAAACGAGATCCACGTTGAACACTGGGTGCAGGCCAAGAAAAGGAGGAATTTTGAGCTCAAAGCAACTATCCCCCATGGCCTTGGTGATGGTGTATGACCCATAACAGAGTGGGCAAATTTTTCAATGGGGTCCTATAAGGAATTCTTTCTGCAAGTGCAACCAAGCTTTGTCGCCCACCTGAAACTTATGTGGCACCCGATGTTGATCATGGCATTGCTTTTACTTGTCATTGGGCTTTTGTAGGATATCCTGAACCTGTTGGCAGATGTGGTGGATCTTCTCAATGAACCGGGTGGATTTGCTAGCTTCAATTGGAGCAAGAGATGATTTGGTCAAGGTGACCGCAAGGGTAACTGCAACATATATGGGACCCAATGGTTGGAATCCCAACCTCGCCTGAAAGGGGTCATATCCAGTTGATCTATGCAGGGCTCGGTTGTAGCTATGTTGGACATAGGGAAGGCTCTAATCCCATGTGCAAGGGTTATTGGAATTATACATGCGAAGGCTATGCACAATCATTCGATTTATGACCTTGGTTTGGCCATCTGTCTAGGGGTGGAGGGATGTGGATTTGGTGATATTGTTGTCCAGCAGTGACAAGAGGATCGACTAGAATGTGATGATAAATTGATTGTCCCAATATTAGACAATGGTTTGTGGGATTCCAAAATGTACCCAGACTCGTTCAAAGAAGATCTTAGCAGTTGCCTCTATTGTGATGCTCTTCTTGCAAGAAAAGTGATCTTAGAAAAGTGATCAAGAACCACAAAAACATAGTCATTTCCCCACTTGGTGGATGGGAGGCCCAACATGTAGTTCATTGAGATGGATTCCCACGGCCTATCAGTAGTAGGAAGAGGGATGTACATGCCCTTTTTTCTAGTGCTCGGCTTGGAAATAGCATAGGAAGTGCAGGACCTAATATACTTGCTGACCTCCTATCGAAGTTTCGGCCAGTAGAAATTTTTAGATAGCATTGCCTTTGTATTTTCGACGCTGAAGTGTCCTGCCACCCAGCTATAGTGGGATTCTCATATCAACTTCACTCACTTGCTTTATGGAACATAGATATGGCCCAGATGACACAACAACCCATCCTGAAGATGGAAATTATCAACAACTGCATTTGCACCCAACATTTTGTAGGTGGTGGTGAATTTTGGGTCTGTCTCATAGATTTGGGGCCATCCAGAGGTCTGATGGACAAAAGAGTTGATCACCGTGGTGAGTGCTGTGATTGGCAGTCTTCTGAGGCAATCAATGAAACGATAGGTTCTTCCATTTTTATACTTGATGTTGAGGTGGAATTGTTGCAAGTATGTGGACCACTTTTGATGGTGGTCATTCTGTAATTTTCCTTATGTCTACATGAACTACAGTGGATTATGATCATTGTGGATGATTGTCTCCTTCCCAAGAATGTAATGTCTCCACTCGCGGGAGGCTTGCAAAATGCAGTACATTTATTTGTTGTAAGTAGGGTACTTACGGACAACATCTGATAGTGTCCCACTATTATACGCCATGGGGTGGCCATGCTGAGTGAGAAAAACACCCACAACATAATATGAAGCATTTGTCTTGATCTCAAAGGGATGTTGTATGTCTAGTAGTCAAATTACTGGGGCTGAGTAGAAGAGATTCTTCAAATGATCAAACACTTTTTTTTGGGAACGAACCCACTCAAATTTTGCCTTATCACTAGTCATGGTTATTTGGGTGAGAGCCCATGCAATATGGGATAATCCCAACACAAACCTATGGTAGAAATTAGTAAGGTCCAAGAAGATTCGAAGCTCAGTGAGTGTGGTTGGGGCTAGCCAGTCACGGATGACTTCGATCTTGGTTGGATCCACATGCACGCCATGCTGATCAACAATGTAGCCCAAGTACTGGACCATGTCCATGTTGAATGAGTATTTTTCCAATTTATCGTATAGTTTGTGCTCTCGCAGGGTGTGCATAACCTATTGAATATGCTACAAGTGTTCGGCCCAAATCTTGTTGTAAATGAGAATGTCATCCAGATACACCACTACAAAAGTATTGGTGAATGGTCACAGGATATCATACATCATCCTCATGAAAGTGGTTGGAGAATTTTTCAAACCAAAGGGCATGAACAATGATTCAAAAAGGCATTCCTTTGACTTGAAGGCATTCTTCCATACATCTATCTGTTCTATCAGGACCTAGTGGTAGCCAGAATTTAGATCAATCTTAGTGAAGTATTTTTCCCCCATGATATGATCAAGGAGGTCGTCAATTCAGGGAATTAGGTACTAATTTTTTACTATGATTTTATTCATAGCCCATTAATCAATGCAGAGTCGCCATGTTCCATCTTTATTTTGTACCAGCACGATTGGGCTCCCACAAGGTGATGATATGGGATGGATGTTCCCCTTATGGAGAATTTCTTGGATTTATCTCTTGATCTCCTCATTGTCTAACAGAGAGTAGCGATAGACTGGCCCATTGGGTAGTGCTGCGTTGGGGGTCATATTGATTGGGTGCTTGACCTGATAGTGCAGAGGTACCCCGTTAGGTGAGGAGAAGATATCCAAGTATTCTTCCATGACCTTATCTACTTGCTTATGCTATGTGAAGAGGTCGGCCGCAAAGAGCCTGGATGTTGATGTGATCTTTCGCTCATTCTGAGAGAGAATCACAAAGAAAAAAAAATTTCCCATCTGAGAGATGACCTTCTTGCATTTCTTAGCAGAGATCAAGGAAATAGCACTAGGTGGGATTGCCTCAGGTATCTTGTACAATTTACTGCTTGAAGTAATAATAACACTATGAGGCCTATAATCATATATAACATGATGTTTACATAAATAAGGTTGGCGAAAAATAACATCACAAACTTCGAGAGGAGAAAAATCACACAATACCTCCTCCTTGAAGGGATTGATGTCATATGATAGTTGTCACTGTTGGCTGATGCAGAGATCAATTCCTTGGCAGAGCCATCCAATGGTGTAGGGTTATGGTGCGGCGTTGTCGACAAGGCCAACCACTTGAAAACATATCCTGAGATGAGGTTCTTCTAGATACCACTATCAATGATGAAGTGCAACGGGGTGCCTTTTACCCACATCTGTGTATATAAGAGATGCTCTCCTTCTTCTGGCTCATCTGGTTCACCAATCTGGAGTTTGGTGGTAGCAACGGTGGCATATGGTTCCATGTCAATGATTTGTCTTCCCCTTTCTGGTTCTGACTCAAAGTCAGAACCCACATCTGATTCAGAGGCTTTCACTTTAGCCACCAGCGACTGCTTTGAGTGACAGTCAGCAGTTTTATGCCAAGGTCTCTTATGGAATTCACACCACTTCCTGGTATCTTTATTTTGATTTCATGTCTCTGTCTTTGCTTGCAGCTTGGACTAGTTGTCCTGGTACTATCCATATTTTCTCTATGCTTTGTTCTATGGGTTGGGGATGCCCTTTCCTAGATTTTGTTGTGAGGGGTTCCCAGGCTCAAATTGTCGTGTCTTTTGTTTGAGATTCTACTCGATTTTGATAGCATATCAGTAGGCTGCGCCAAAGGATGAGATGCCCATAATTCCATTTTAGTAGAGATGTATCTATTTAGATCATCGGGATACTTGAGCACCAAATGTCTCTTTGAATCTTTGATACCCATCTTGGTGTGCAAAGTATGGAAGATATTTGTGAAATCTGGCACTGCTTTGTCTCTTTCTTGCCGCAGTGTGGTCCATTTGGTATACAAGTTGGCATAACTTTCGACAGGGTAGTATTATTCTTTAATAGCATCCCTGAAGGATTCCCAAGTGGTTGTGACTGTAAATAATGAGATCTCCTATGTTTCCTTTTTCTCACAAAAAGTTTCCCACCAATATTTGACATGGGGAATGGCTTTGAGGAGTGCAAAAGTAATATTTTCTCTATTCGAAAAGTTATGGACAAAATAATAGTCTTCTAGTAGATTCAACCACTTGTCTATAGCATATGCGTCTATCTGACCTTCAAATATAGGAATATCAAAGTTTATTTATACCTTGAAGGGGGCGACACCTCTTCTCAAAGAATATGTGTCGCCTGTTGGTAGTCGTCGAAGGATTTACGCGAAACTATCCATCATCTCGTTCCTATGTTGTGTGAGGGATTCCTCAAGAAAAATTTTGAAAGGATATCATGCCCTGTCATATTTATTTTCTCCTTCCATGAGAGGTCTCTTGGGCATGCAATAGCTTTGGTCCTCAAGACAAGCAATCTCGAGACCCAAATCTTTGTACTCAGACCTCGTTGGGGACATGCATTAAGAGGACAAGGAGAAGACCACTCTGATACCATTGATCAATATTTTATGAGAAGAAAAAAATGATTACAGATCACTAACATGTGCTTAACACAAAATAATAGAGATACTATAAAATTGGTTTTCTATTCAATAAGGAAATAAGTTGAAACTGTAAAATGCAGCGGAAAACAAACTTGTTGGAATGGTGGCAGCTTATCTCTGAGAAGAGATGTGACGAATGTGCTCATTCACCAGAAGATGGATATAATGAGGCTCTACAGAAATTTTTACAATAAACAGGAATGTAAAAAATCCTATACATCCAAAATCCTAACCCTAGGAGATGAAGCGCAAAACCTCATGTGGGCCCCGTTTGGGTAAGTCAGTACATCAACTTCTTGGGGTCGTAACTTTTGCATACAATCTCTCTTTGACATGCTCAATACCTGATTAGAACGATCTATTTGAGGAATACAAATTTTGTGTGAGAAACATCTAAGGAACTTTCTTGTTTCTCCCCATTTTCCCAAAAAAACGTCGTTAAGGGCCTCAAAACGAGTCATGAAGTTCATGACCCGAAAAACTGCTAAAAATAGTAAATTACCAAAATTGCAAGAATACAGTTTTGAGCTAGTTGAAAATGGTGGGTGGCCACCGATATCCACCTGGATCAAACTGGGTCAACGTAAGAAGTTTTAAAGATAATTGTGTTTCCTTGAGACTTAAAAAAAAACAATTAAGAATGATTTGACAAAGACTTACCATAATAGATATGAGTTGAGAACTTAATGTGCCAATGCATTGAACTGTTTTCAACTGTCACTAGTGAAAGATCCAATTCCCTTCTATAATGAATGGTGATTCAGAAACAATCATTAAGGAAACACAAAAAACCAAAAAATGAAAAAAAATAAAACCAAAGAAAACCTAAGCTAAAAATACTTACAAGGGGGAAATTTTGATTTTATCAGGTGAAGTATTTCTTGAGAGACTGGCCATTGACTGGAAAAGTGTATGGTTGTCCCTCTAAGTTGTGCAAACGAAAAGAACTAGGACCCAATTTTTCAGAAATAACAAAAGGCCACAACCACAAGTTTTGAAACATGGTATGTTCTCCTTTATTCTTGTGCGCTTTGTCCCATTTGAATACCAAATCCCATAAGTTAAAATTTCTTTCTGAGGACAAACTCGTATCAAACCAACTCTTTAAAATTTTTTGATGTTGATCTAATTTTTTTTTGCTTGTGACCTTCTTTCAATTTTAATAAAGCGTTTATCTGATTCTCTAAAGGGGGACAATCCTCTTCCTCAACTTTTTGCGACAATTGCAGAGAAGGGAGCAAGATGTGTGGAGGAAGGATGACTTCTCTTCCATAAATGAGGAAGAGAGGAGAATTGTCGATGGAATATTTCAGATTGACTCTATCATCCCAGTGTTCTTTGTACAATGCATTGTGCCAATTTTTGTGATTTTTCAACACTGTTCTTTTAATAATTTTGATCAAATTTTTGTTTGTTGACTCAACCAAACCGTTTCCTTGGGGGTAATAGATGGAAGAGTATTTTATCTTAATCCCTTTTTCTAAATCAAGGAATTTCATATCTAGGGAATAAAAGTAAGAATCAATGTCGAAAACTAGACATTCGGGTATTCCGAAATGAGTGATAATATGAGAGTTAAAAAATGAAACTACCTAACTCATGTTGACTATCTTTAATGGTAAATCCTTGGACCACCTAATAAAATAATATGTTTCCATAACAATATACTTTTGTTTTTTTTAGGAAGGTGGATTGATTGGTCCTATAATATCTAGGCCCCACTGTTGATGGTGTGTCTACTGTAACATGATGGAAAGGGAAAGCAACCTTCTTAACCCGCCATGCAGTCTTTTAACAGATTATACATTTGCGGGAAAACATGTGAGCATCTCTAAATAAGGTGGGCCAATAGTATCCAAACCTAAGTACCTTGTGGGCACTTGTATCTCTACCAAATTTACCCCTGACATCGTTGGAATGAAGTTCAGCCAACACCCTTTCCGATTCTTCTTTTTCTAGGCAACACAAAAAAACACGGTCAAAATTCTTTTGAAATAATATATCATTAATTAATTGGAAAGATGCAGATCTAAGCCTCAGTGATCTTATTTTTTTCAGATCAAGGTTTCGAGGAGCATTTCCATGAAGCAAATAAAATATGATATTAACATACTATGAATTAGGCAGATTTTGTGTACAATAGATTTGTGTTTCGTTATGTAGATTTGCAACTGATGTATTTATTTGATTTTGTAACTTTTCAACTGAATAAGCTACCAATTTACAAAGGCTTTGACCTATAACAATTTATGCAGGTACTATTTGGATATCATACTCCTGAAGGGATGTCATCCAATTTTCCCTTTTCTCCCTTAGCTCTTTTTGCACTAACAGATTTCTTACAGCAGGGTGTTGGGCCCCAACAACTCCCCTAAATTATTACAAAATTTAAAGCCCCCCCCCCATTAGAATCTTGATAATTATGATGAGCTACAGAATCAACATTTTCAAATAGTTCCATACCTTGTCTTGCTTTGAGACA
>JASDQU010884193.1:0-20044 GCA_032191745.1 Picea mariana | reverse complement strand
GCTATGATGCATCCTACAAGAATCAGGCATTCTCGCACCCTAGATATAATGTATCCTGCGAACTTCCTTTTTTATAGGGTTTTTACAAAGGAAAATGCAACTTCTTTTCTTAGGAAAAGTTCTTCTCCCTTTCTTATTTAGGAACTCAAGCCACTAACCCATCCGAAGGAAACAGATAGATTTACATCATTAACAGTCATAGGGATGATGAAAATAATGTGTAACAGTTTGTTAGGACCCCTTAGATGATTAAAGTTTTGAGTCTTAGCTCTAGTTTGATCCTCAAATTGATTTTTGTCCTAGAACCATTTTAGCTCATGACTTATTTTGGTCCCCTTCAGGACTTGTCCCTAGATCGATCTCTCCCATGATTAGATTGATGTGACACACCTTTCTACTCACTCCTGGGCATGCTTCTTGCTTAGTTGTCTAATCATTTTTTTAATTGGAAGCATTTCCTATTCATTAGGCAGTTTCGTATCACCTATCCAGTTCATCATACTTCCACCTCGAGTCATGATTGTCATGAATGATGTTATGTTCCTTTTTTTCAATGAATAGAGTTATTTAAATATTCCTTCCATATCTTGCATTTATGATCTCTGGTAATGGTTTATAATTTTGAAAGGCTCAATAGTGATGCACTATGCAAATTCACAAGTTCTGATTAGGCGACAACAAGGCAACGAAATTTGATACCGAAGTAGGTTCGAGGGCCAAAGTTTTCACAATCTGATCTTGAGATTTCATTGAAGATTCCAATAGGTTTCTACTCCATAGGTATCTTGTGTTCCCTCCTCTGCATATTACTTTTCACAAGATATATGTGCTCGGGTTTTTGTTTGCCAAGTTTGCATAGTTGTAAGGGACTCGTCTTTGCATGCTAGCCTTGTCCTCTCTCTTTTTTAGACCTGTATCTTCATTGCCTGTATCTAAGTCTAATTACTACATCTTTCCTTAGACATTGAAATCACAAGCCTGTAAATACTCTATCCTCTGCATATGCATTGCGCTACCTAGAGGCGTTGCTTAGACCCTCTCTGCCTCACTTGCTTCCTTTCATATTAGAGTCTAGCATTTTTACTCAATCGCAAAGAACCAATTTTGGATTACCCCCTCACTTCCCACACTCTCGAATACCTATAAAATTCTAAGGGTGTAATTCCCATAGTCAAGCTTCGCTCACTAGCACCAGTCTGTCTCAAAAGGTCATCCTTGTACATTTGAAGCCCGATTCAAATCCTTCTTGGTTATTACTATCCCAGAGGCCTTTCAGAAACCACTCATTCTAAGCCATAGAGACTCCTTAATCAAGGAAGACACACAAAGGTGGCAAGGTAGTTAGGAAAGAACCTGTGGACATGTCTCTTTTTGATACAGAGCCCATGGAAAGAGAGATCTTTCAAAGAGTAGGGTGACTCTCTTTATACCAAAACATGCAGAGAGGCCATCTAGAGGTAGCAAGACAATTTGCATTACATTTTGATGGTAGGAAAACCAAGGTTGGGGATTTGGAATTTGAGGTGATTGAAGCCTCTATCTCAACTACAACATGAATCCCCATTACAGGTGAAAAGTTGTTCAAATCCATGGCTTTGAGTTCTGCCTATGCTAAATATCTTTTTAAGCCTGAACATCAAGCCAATGATTTGTCTAAAAGTATGTCAAGGGGTCAATTGATTGAATAATTTGACAGAATATTGAAGATCATATAGAGATATTTTACATGTAAAGGGAGATTTAACACTTTGTACCAGTACCATATAAGAATTTTGTTACATTTTATTTGTAAGGTTGAGATGAATATTACCTATTACCTATTAAGGAGCATAAGTAAAATGTCATATAGGATTCAAGCCAAATCTAAGGATGTTGACTCTATCCTTTTCCACTATGGATTGATCAGAATGCTAGTCTCTGAGGAATTGGGTAAGAAAGAGATCTCATGGGAGCACTTTGTTGTTTCTTCTCATTTCAAGTTGGATCTAGCATCAACTCCACAATAACAGAAGACAATTCCTTTATCACCCACCACTACTACTAAGGTAGGAACCAGTAGGAAGAGAAAGGGAAGAGCCTATGTTCAAGTTTCATAGGTCAGAAAGCAAGTCAGAGGAGCTGAGGAGGAGGTTTTTCCTTCTCCACAAAGATATTTTCCACCACCTCCTCCACCAGTGTTAGAAGAGGTGCCTTCTTCTACCAAAGCTATATCCAAGAAAGGGACGAAGCTACTCTTTCCCTCTTCTCCTCCAACAATCGAAATCAAGGGTAAAAGACCTTTCACAAGGTCATCAATTCCTAAGGAGTTTTTCAAAGAGAAGTCTTTACCAGAAACCCCTTTTCAAAAGAGGAAGAGAAAAAACATTGAAAATCCTATGGAAGAGAAACAAGAAGCCCCTATACAGAAAGGGAAGGGTAAAGGTACTAAAATACCTTTGGAGAGAAAAGATCAAACCTCTATGAAAGACTTTGAGAATCCCATGGAAAGAAAAGAAGAAACCCCTGTGCAAAGGAGGAAAGGTAAAAGAAAAGCCACCATGAAACCTGATGAGGTAGACAAGACACTTGCCATGTAGGTGGAATAGGAGACTGAGAAAAAACCTATTAAGACTGTGCACATTACTGCTCCTCCTAACAATTAGACCTTCAAAAGACTCATCAGGTAACTTAGGGAGGCAAGAAAAAAGGTGGCTCAGTTGAAAAGGGAATCCATGTATGATAGATCCAAGATGATAGAGATTATGGATGGCTACAGTGACACCCTTGACTTGGCAAGGTTCGCAGCAAGAAGGGCCTAGCCACTTCATAGAAAGCTAAAGAATATTTATAGAAAGAATAAAGGTTTTCAGTCCTAGAACCGGAAGCTAAAGGCATAGATGAAGAACTTTAAAGATGAGGTAGCCCAAAGGAATTTACAGGTATTGGTTGAAGTTTCCATTTAGAATGAAAAACCAGAAGATAAGAAGAGCACAACTTCACTAAAAAATCCCATCACTGCTAAGAAGAAGAAGTATGTTGTGTCAATTGAAGATTCTCTTTCTACCAGAAAGAGTGTGAGGTTAAGTGTCAAGATGAAAAAATAGTTGGTAAAAGGTAAGCCCCATTTTTTAGGATGGTTCATTTTTGGGAGGGTTAACTAATATTCAAATATTTCCTCTGCCATCTATACAGGATTCTAAGCATTTAACTATTAGAGTTTTGGATTTTTCTAAGTGCTAACTGAATCAGTGGTAAAATGCACTACCTTATGTACTGCAAGACACCTAAATAAAATGGGTTTTATATCATGAAAGGCCATCAATTTCTTTGCACATGTTCAAGATTGAAGGCATTGCATTTTTGGCGTTGCTACTCAAAGATGCACATAGACGCAGCATAAGTGGCGCTACCTACAGGCACTACCTAATATTTGGTAGAGAAAAAAGTTGGCATACATGTAAAACACAGTGGTGCTACCTAATGTTGCTACCTAATATTTCACAGAGAACAAAGTTTGCACACATAAATATCACAGTGGTGCTACACAATGGTGCTACCTAATATTTCACAGAGAGCAGAGTCTGCACACATACACACCAAAGTGGCACTAACTAAATGTGATACCTCCTTTACTTGTCCAACTATGAAATATGCTATTCAAGATGCAGCCTAAAAAATTTACCAGCAGACACTAGGGATCTAGGAAGGTCATGCCAACAACATTTTGGATGGATGATGATGGATAAAATTGTAGAAGCAATAGTTGGCATTATAAGTACAACTACATTCTCCTAAAATACAAATGGAAAAACAAGAGGTTGCACAACAAGAGATAATAAAATCAATTTGAAGCATGGTTGGATTAGTCACCAACATTTCCCTGTTTTATAGCATAGGCGGTTAGATAAGTTGTTAGATCAAATAAATGTTTCAAGATTTTCAAGGGAAGGAGGCCAGCTCGTACCTCCAGTTTTTGCCTCCCTTTTGTTATAAATAGATAGATAAATTTATTTAGTAGGTTTTCATGGTTGAGAAAGGCTCCCTTAGACTATAATATTTTTATGAAGTCACTGTGATCTAGCTATGTACTTGACTTAAGACTTTTTGACTAATAGAAATAATCTTCTCTTTCATCTTTTGCTTTTGATGCTAAATGTTAATGCTATGAATGATTCACATGAATGGTTTTGGTGATGTTATGGTGGATGTTTGATCATTATATTATCATGATATTTATTTATCTTTCTTAATTTTTGATTTCAGGAAGATCTTGTGTTAAAAAACTTTCTTCCTTAGGCTTTTTGTACACCCGATGTTTACATCCCTCTCTTTCAGGTCTTCCCTCTATTCATATTTACTCCCAATTACTGATTGAATCTAGTCAAGACCTTGATTGCTGGTGCATGCTAGACCTTTTATCTGAGTTGGAACATTATCATTTTGAGTCCTTTTCCATTTGACCCCAAAAAACACACTTACATTTACACATAAACCTGATGGCTACTAGGCTTGCCTTCCATGAAATCTGAAGGTGACTCCTGGTTCTAACACAAGGGACTGACGATAATGATAGTGTTTAAAAGATTTGGTGGAGCTTGATTTTCGTGAGTGAATACCTGGAACTTCCTACTTCATTTGAATTCCTAAATGCAATTATGGAAGAGGGTAGGCCGAAAATAACCATTGTAGACCACTTTTTGAGAAGTGGAAATTCCTGAAAAATTTCCTATATAGGCACCACTATGGAAATCACTCGAGACCCATTCATCCTCCTCAAGTGTGAGACATTGATGCATGATTCTATTGAGTCACTAATGATATAGAATTTCCCCGATGAGGATATACTAGGGGGCTTGGTGAAAGATACATTGGCGATCATCCCAAGAGAGATGTGGAGCAAAATTATGATGCACAAATAGGTGAGGATATATTTGTATCATGTGTCATCATATGATACTAAAAAAAAGTGTTCATTGTAGAAGTTGTCATTCACTAGTGATTCTTGATGTTTGACGACAAATTAGTGATGAACTTAGTAACTATGAGCACCTTCTTACTCTTAGGAGTACTAAAATCTAGATCAAATTCTTGGAGAATTATGACTAAATAGGCATAGTTTCCATTCATAATACATCGATTGAGTAAGTATTTCATGTGGTTTGAATTTTCAATAACTTTTGTGGTCTGCAAAGAAATTTAATGACATAATTTTTTGATTGCATGGACTAAAGCGTCTAATTTCTACTCATGATTGTAATTCAAGGGAGATTTTGGTAGATTCTTTATCATGTATTATATGGCATTTTCTCAATAGTCATCTCCCTATTGGACAAACACTCCTCAAATTGGCATGTATGAAGAAGATATATAAAGGATATAATACTTATTAAATTCTAGAGGACCGATTAACGAGGACTTTAATAGAGAGGATTTAGATGCGTAAAATTCTTGTTGATATTAATCATCCCATCTTAAGGGGATTTCCTCACATAAAATTCATAAGAATACATGTGCACAAGTGGCATAGTCAATCATGAATCATCAAAAACTTTGGTCTTTCCTTGTATACTTTACAATTGGCACAAATGTTTTGGTGGAGGAAACTCACTGATATCCTGGATTTTCAAGGGATCCAACATGACTTGCAAAGTCATGCATGTTAGAACCCTTATTGTTTTATGACTGGAATCATCTAACATCTCCAAGGGTCAGTTTCAAAAGAAATCTTATCATTTAATTGTTCCATTTCCATTTGTAACTGCGTGCTACAAAATCTGCTACGCATTGTGTAGAGCACTTCATCACACAAAGGATTATGTCATGTAGTGGATTTCATCACACAGTTGCACAAAGGATGTCATCATGTAGTGGATTTCGTCGTGTAGTGGATTTCGTCACGCAGTGGATTTCGTCACGTAGTGGATGTTGTCGCGCATAATATTTTATCGCGTAGTGGATTTCATCATGCAATGGGATGCTGTTCTGAATAGGATGCTTTCGTATAGACGATTTTCCCATGCACAAGCTACAAGTTGCGTTGCGAAAATGACGGGTTTAGTGGTAAACTTAAAGATCAAGTTCTAACCAAATGGACAGGAATTTTGAAAATCCCCAAGATTTCATTATTGAGTACAAACCAAATAATAAAAACCTCTCTCATATTCGCAACAAGTGTCATGGATTCACAGATTCGAACGAATCTTTGAGCCTTATTTTTCATCTTTCATGATTTTGCAACATTTATTTCGACGATCTAAAGATTGGTTTCAAGAAACTGAGAGAGGTTTGTATTTATAATGATATTATCTACAAATACCTCTCTTCGTTTCTAAAAATTGTTTTTTATTAGTGATATACAATGTCATATTTAACGCCTATTTTCCCTGTTTGTTGCACAATTCGCTGCATTTTTTGTTGTAGGTTACTGTTGCATAGTAGACTTGTTGTGCAAGGGTGACAGATTTCCCAACAATGCAAATGATGACTTATTACAACCATAGGGTCAAATGTTGATCATTATCAATGATTTTAAAGAATATCTTGGTTATGATTATGATTTGTAAAAGTCAGGTTTCCTATTTTTAGTAAATTCGTTGAAGTTATTGCTCTCTTTCAAAGAAACCATATCCATGATTCCAGGAGAGAGTAGCTCGACCCTAACAACCAATGGTGAGATCAATTTTCTATATATGGGGATCATTTTCATGTAAAATAGGTTGGTTGGCAGATGTGGTAGACAACAACTATTGTATGTAATCTAAGTTTTTGACCGGAATTTAATGCAAAGGTCCTGTAGCTTGACGATAAGATTCTAGTTGTAACAGTTGGATGTATTGTGTTTATTTCTTTGCATAAGTTCTTTCCTATTATATTTATTTCATATCTCTTTCTGTCTATTTCAAAACAAATTATCAAACCTGTGGATTCATTATACAATGCCCCTTTCTCATGCCACTTAGACAAAATGTTTTCCTCAAAATCTAACTTTGAATTCACCCACAACGATGCTCGTGAGTTATTTCCTATAATTTCTCCTACCACACACTATGGTTTTACACTGATGTTTGTCTCTAGCCTAGCTGTATCCTCTCGAGTTTAGTCACTAAGTCATTTGTCCCATCTCTTCCTCAGACTGACCCCATAGCCCAATTTTTACTTTCCTATGCTAATATAAACAAAACCCATCATATCATAGGTGTTAAATCTACCCATTGTTTTCAAAGTCATATCATGTGCGGAGACCACACCATTTTCGAGAGAGCCCTCTCAAGATGCGAAAGGCTAGTTTCGGGTCTCAAAGTTGGTTTTAAATGTTACCTTCATCGTCTGTTTATTAGCCAAATAGATTTATAGAGTGCTAACATTCTAGCATCGTTGCCAGGGACACAATTGAATGAAAATTTCCCTGGGAAGAATGACATTGTTTTAGTTCTAAGGTCTAAGAGCAACAGACACTTAGGCACATATTGGTTTTATTTCTTCTCTAGTGACTCCACACATCAAAAAATCAGTTGAAGGTGATTCCATTGGCAGAAGAATGCACAGCTAAAGTTTTCATGGCGACTCCAATAAATATTCATATGGATTCAAAGACTCCACTGGAGAATGAGACTGGTTGACAGAGATATGGAAGAGCAGTATGGAAAAATAAGGTACTCGAGTTTAAGTTTAGTTCAAGAAGTACTTGACGCAGACCCCCCAACCCTCTATTGGCCCTCAGGTCAAAGTCCGCTACGAGATTGTTCTAATTCCTTCCCTTGAGTCGGATTGACTCTTCGATTCCTCTTTGGGGAATCCCATGCACATAAAATGGTTCTTCNAACACGAAGCATCAAATTCCAATCTCCCCTTGACCAAACAACGAGGTTGTATTTCTCACAATATCAGAACTTTGGAGTTCGCGACTTCATGATTTCTCCTTCCAAGTCTCTCAACTCTTCATCTTTCGAATTCACGATACCTGAAGTGCCGATATGGGTATGGCTCCTCCCCTTTTCAGTACCCTCCATGCGTGACCATCGACTAGGTTTAACACTAGCACCTCTCACTACTCACTGCTTCGTGAGTTTCAACGTCGAGCTACCGTGTTCTCATTCCATGAATCCTTGAGACGTGAGAAGTCAATGAAGTGTTTACTCATTTCATTAGGCGACACGGGTCTTCCTGTCTATCATCCAGGCCCACCTTGTGGTTCTGCCACATGTCTCTCGTGCCTAGCTTCGGCACTTCGCAACTTCGCTCCCCAAGTGCTGCCTCCTTTGTATCCCGACACCCGAAGTGTCGAGATCCCGAACTCCTCATTACTCCCTATCGCAACTCATGACTTCGGGACTTTCGGGACAAAATTCTTGACTATCCAACTACCGAAACCCAAAATGTCGATACACCAAAATGGTTGATGACGTCCTTTCCCTGTACTTATATCATGTCTCATGATTTCGGGAATCCCGGAACATATATCTCAAGCTCCTATCCTCCGAAATGTCGAAATGGTGAATTCTAACTCGTTATTAATGTCGACCCCACAATGGAACTCTTCGCCCTGTCGGGACTTCGCACTTCACGATTTCATGAATCTTGGTGCAAGGTTTTTGGTCCTTCAACTCGTAAATCCTTGAAGTGAGAATTCACAAGTGATCCAATGACTCCTGTCAACTTGGATCCTACAGTCCAATCTCTCCTGATCTTTCACTTGAAGAATACTTGTTGTAACTTCTCTCCTCTGCAAGATCTGACGGCTCTCAAAATTTCATGAATTCTCCACGGAGAATTCCAACCGACCAATTCCTCCTTGACAACTGCTATGAGATGAACAAGGTATTCCTTCATGGAACTTTTCCACCTACAAAACAACTTTTCTACACCTCCTTCCAACACTTCAAGGCACTAGCCCTCTTGATCTTTTCTTCGACAACTTCGAAGACTCTATCCCTCCTGAGCTTTCTTGAAATCCTGAAGTACTCTGCGGGTAACTCCTGCGCGCACTCCTTGTGGCAAATTATTCAAATACGCTCTAGTATTTCCTATGCTTAACTTTCACTTATGTGAGAATGAGAAAAATCTTATCCCTCTTGAGATTTCAGAGACAAACTCTAACTTTTGTCAATGCACACCTTGTGGACAATTTCACTGCACTCCTTACAAGAAAACTCTTTCTTAGACAGAGAAACAATTGAAACTCATTCTCTCCCTCTCTTTAGATTTCAGAAATTCAAAAAGAAATCATACATACATAGCATAAACAACAATGGATGACAGAAAGAGTAAAACAACACTAAGAATAACATTCAACATGCATACACAGAGAATATCACAACACCATAAGTCTGAATCAAAGCTTCATGTATTAATTCAGGACTTCTGTACATGGGTGTTTTCAAATACAATTCTCTACTTATTCTCCTCTATGTTTTCTATGCTCGATTAATCATGCTAATGTTACAATGATACAAGATGAGGGTGTCTATAGTCGGTTTTCCCTCCTATGCTCTAAACTGTCTAATATGCATTTAAATCTACCTACTCACATTAATGATGTATTAATGTCTTCACTTACTACAGATGAGAGCGGATTGCTCAAGATCTGTTTACAATATCTAAGTGTGCTTCCTCTTAACTATTACATTAACATCCATACATTTATTTCAAAACATCTCAAAACAGTTTTGCAACGTGTTGAAATGCGCTGGTGCTTGTCCCAGCTGTCTTCCGCCTCTGCGTTTATTTGTTGTTGGCAATGCTCCTGCATCTGTACTTTTCTATTTTATCAATATCTTCTTTTTCTTTCCTGAGTTTTTCAAAAGAATATTACTTCACTTACTACATTCAAATGAATCCCAGAGATCTACTCTTGTATATCCTTCATTTCAAACTATAGGTATACCTCCTTCTTGTATAGTCGATATTCACCAAGTTCATTCCTCTAAACCATATGATGTTCATGACCATTCTTGTGAGATTGATCAAACCAAAGTTGAGCTTGTACCCTCTATTCTTAATCATGTACTCTCCAAGATTCAAGAAAAATACAGTAATCTTAAATTGCCTTCCATCCTTCATGAATTTCCTCTAAAACATTATAAGTACCTTCCTAGGTTTGATGGAGAGATGGATGGACAGTCAACTGTAAAACATATTCAAATCTTTGAGAATTTTATAGATATTTTTGAGATTGAACATGATGATGTGTCTATGAGGTCCTTTTCTCAGTGCTTACCAGGAGATGCCAAAGCATTGCTTATACATTTGCATCCTCAGTCGATTATCTCATGGGATGAATTGAGGGAAGCTTTCCATAGATCTTGGGGTGACAGAAAGTCATGGAATCTACTCCTTTCAAAGTTTTATTCCATGAGAAGAATGAAAGATGAAACCATCTCAAATTTCATTAGGAGGTTTTCTAGTCTTTATTATAAACTACCTAAAGAAATCCAACCTCCTGAAGTCGCTGCCATGCTCCATTATGTAACAACCTTTTAATCATAATTATATTTTCTTTTGATTGAGAGGAAGTCTATGTATTTGCAACTGATGTTTAATAATGCTCATGAAGTGGAAGAAAATATTCAAGCATGTAAGAAGCTACAAAATCATATTTTGGATGAGAAGTTGAAAGCTAAAGAACATGAGATTGCCCATAAACAAGAAGATGATATGCATCCCGATCTTTGTCATCATGAGTAAGAAACTAATTGTTTTATGTATTCATTTGTAGATAGTCAAGAATATGAATTTGTAAATCATCTTGTTGAAGAGAAGGTTGATGTTCCAAGATTTTCCTTGTTAGATGACATTGCAGATGTTGTTGATTTGCCTATATATGATGAAGATGATGATGATTATGATGTTGACATCCTAGAACAACCAACTGCATGTTCTTTATCAGAAAATGTTCCTTTTCAGCAATGTAATGAGAGTAATCAGCCTACATATCACAGTTACAAAGAAGAAAGTATTGAATCAGTTTAAGGAAATTCTTTATCTTTATGCTTTTTTTTTCATTTAAATTGTTGAAAGAAAATTCCAAGATCATAATTGAAGGAAAGGAATGCGTGTTGATGCAAAATCACATTGATTCATGGGAAACAATTGACAAGAAATTATAGAAATATTCTCATGTGTTTAATGACCATGTTGCTTGTTATATGGAAGGTTTTATCAGTTCAAAATTATAGCCATTCATCGAAGATGAATATGAAAAAAAGTGTGTTCAGAAATCCAAAGAAATTGAAAAATGTGCATATGACAACAGTGAAGAAAATGAAGAAAGTTTTGAATTAGATGAATGAACTTTTCCATTGTGTTTTGAATCTTTCGAAATGATAAAGAAAAATGTGTATAATGTTTCAAATCAGAAATCCTACAGGCATGATGTTGAATATGAAGAAAGCAGTGGACTTGAAAATGAAAACTGTCTTCCATTACATTTTTCTTCCTTTGAATTGTTGAAAGTAAATCTTGAGATAAAAAAGGAAGCAATGAAGTTTGATTGCATTCACAATGACATTGTTTTACATCAGAAAATTCTTATCAGTGAAGAGGACCAACAACCTTCTCATACTTTTAATGACCCTGTTGTTGATTACATGAAAGTTGTTTCAATTCATATTTGCAGCCTGTGATCAACTACCAAAATCGAAATAAATATGATGGTAAATCAACATCAATGTTAGATATGGATTTATTTCCACTAGGGGTTTCATTTCAGCCAACATTTTCTTCTGATTCAGAATATTGTTATTTCCAATAGTCTCAACATATTTTTCAAAAATTTTGTGGTAATCAACAGGTTGAATTACATGAAAACAAGGATGCAATGGAAGGGGTGAAACGTGATTGTTGTTTTATGCATTTTTTGCAGGATCCATTTGCAATTTTGTTGGAGGTGGTAAACAAACCCAATGTTTTTAGTTTTTTGATATTTGAATTTATAGATAATTTTTTAACGAAATAACAGTAAGCAAGCTTTGGAGAAAGCTTGTGCAAAGAAAGAAAACAATGGATAAAGCATTTGCATGGTTGCATTGGAATTTTGATTTCACTTGACTGACATCTTTTCAACAGTTACAGTCAGTAGGAGTGCAAATAAGCGCGGTACTATGATCATTTCTTTTAGCAATCTGCAATTTGCATTCTCAGCTTAGTTTTAGATTTCAATTTGGAGCATATACAGTTTTGGGTTTTCAGTGGATGCAGGTTACAAGTTAAAGTTGGAAAGTTGATTTTGGGAGCAGCCCAATGGATAGGAACCTAGTCTATTGTTTTTTGCTACCTCATAGGGAGGATAGCATCCTCATTGGAGTCGACTGTTAGCACCATGATTTTCATAGCTAAGGTTATAGGTTTGTCAAAAATTTGCAAATTCATGCATGCTAGCACCCGTATTTTTTTATGACTGGAATCATCTAACATCTCCAAGTGTCAATTTCAAAACAAATCTTATCATTTATTTGTTCGATTTCCATTTGCAACTGCATGCTGCAAAATCTGCTATGCGTTGTGCAGAGCACTTCACAGTGCAAAAGATTCTATTGTGCAGTGGATTTTGTCACACAGTGGATGTTGTCGTGCAACAAATTTCATCACATAATGGGATGTTTTCATGCATAGGATGATTTCGTGCAAAGGATTTTCCTGCGCACATGCTACAAGTCACACTGTGCAAATGACTAGTTTAGTGGTAAAGTTCAAGATCACTTTCTGACTAACTGGAGAGAAATTTTGAAAATCCATTAGAGTTTTTTGTTGAGGAAAAACCAAATAATACAAATCTCTCTCAGACTTGCAACAAGTTTCACATATTGGGAGATTCTAATGAATCTTTGAGCATTATTTTTCATCTTTCATGATTTCTTGTTTGATACTTTTTTTGCGACACGTATTCCGACCATCTAGAGATTAATTTCAAAACCCCAAGAGAGGTTTTTATTTATAACGAGATTATATACAAAAACCTCTCTTAGTTTCTAAAAATAGTATTTTATAAGTGATATACAATGTCATATGTAACGCCTATTTTCCTAGTTTACTGAGCAATCCACTGCATTTTTTGTTGTAGGTTATTGTTGCGTAGAAGACTTGCTTTGTATGGGTGACATAGTGCCCAGTAGTGAAAATGATGACTTATCACAACCATAGGGTCAAGTTTTGATCATCATCAATGATTTTAAATAATAGCTCAGCTACTATTATGATTTGTAAAAGTTCGGTTTCCTATTTTTAGTAAATCCGTTGAAGGTGTTTCTCTCTTTCAAAGAAACTGTATCCATGATTCCAGAAGAGAGTAGCATGACCCTAACAACCAAGGGTGAGATTAGTTTTCTATATATGGGGATCATTTTCATGTAAAAGAGGTTGGTTGGAAGATGTGGTAGAAAACAACTATTGTATGTAATATGAGTTTTTGACGAGAATTTAATGCAAAGGTCCTATAGATTGATGATAAGATTCTAGTTGTAACAGTTGGATGTATTGTGTTTCTTTATTTGTGTATGTGATTTATTGTTATATTTATTTCATATATCTTTCTGTCTATTTCAGAAAGAATTATCGAACCTGTGGATTCATTGTACAACACCCCTTGCTCGCACCACTTAGACAAAACGTTTTCCTCTAAAGCTAACTCTGAATTTGTTCACATAGACACTCCTAATTTACTTCCTATAATTTATCCCACCACACACTACAATTTTACATTGAAGTTTCTTGCTTGGCTAGCCCTATCCTCTCAATTTCAATCACTGAGTCATTTTTCTCGTCTCTTCCTCAGACTGACCCCATAGCCCAAGTTTTACTTTCCTTCACCAATATATCCAATGTTTTCAAAATCATATCCTGCGTGGAGACCACGCCATCTCTTAGAGAGCCCTCTCCAGATCCGAATGGCTAGTTTCAGGGCTCAAAGTTGGTTTAAAAAGTTATCTTCATTGTTTGTTTATCATTCGAACATATTTATGGAGTGCTAACAGGGTGAACCACATATATCTTGTGTCTTTGGTTTTCTTTGTGAGGAGGTTGGTATTGCTCCACGATGACTCAAAACTTGATATAGAATACAAAATCCTAAGGCCAACTAATAATCAGAGAGCACACCAAAATAAAGAAAAAATGCCAATCCACAAAAACATGATATAATAGCTGAAAAGGGCCTCTCGAACTAAATTTGGTATGACTCACCCAAGAGGGGCTTGAGACTTTGAAATAATAGAATGGAGGTATCATAATAAATTATAAGGGATCTCATGGGATTAACAACACAGTCTCTCATATCCCCTCGGAGAGGTAATCCTCCATAAAGGTTGTGTGTTGTCTAAACCTTATCTAACTTAGGGTATCAGTAGAATAGCCACTGCAAGTAACCTATGCATCTACCTATGTCAAGAAGCTAGAGTCATCACAATATAGCCAATGTGCAAGAGAGAAGTCACAAATTTTCTCCACCATATCGATAGGGTCGCAAAGCCCAAAATATTGAAGGCACCACCTCTCGCAGAGGTAACGGTACTAGAAAGACCCCCTAGATATGAATATAACCCCAGAAATATCTCTGACTCTAGGAAAGTATTATAGGGATATCTCTGCAGCCAACTTTGTGTGAACTCGTTCTTAACTCCAGTGTAAGTGGAGCCTCCTCTTGTCATTTATTACATAATGGGTTTCACCACTCCCTGGTCAAACATATACATTGATTTTTTTATCCTTGGAGAAATTTTCTCACAAAATCCTATTCCAAGGCCCTAGGTCCTATACTTGTTTGTGTACCCTGAAAAACAAAATTGTTTCTAATCAATTTGAATTAATCAATGTTAATTTTAATGTCTTATGCTTACTCAAGAGGTGAAATCGTGAAATTGATGGTATTACAACTCAGTATAAAAAAGAAGAAAATCTAAAAAAAATTCTAAGTACTCGTCTTGAATTTGAAAAAGATGGTATGCTTCAAAATACAATTTCTCCAATGAAATCCCTACAATTTCAATGAAGTATAATCTTTCCAAATGCATCAAAATCAATGCAAACGAATAAAAAATGCAAAATCCATAAGTACAATGAAAGTCAAAAAATATTTTTGTATTTTTTATATAATGAAAAAGAAAATGCAAGGACTAAATAACAACCTCACAGGCATGTCCTATTGCAAGAAAAAGAGAAAATCCAAGAAGCATACTGAAAAGTGACTACTCAGACCAATATGAAAGGACAACCAATTAAAAATATGAGAAGAAAAAAGTTTTCCAAAAAATTCAACACTATAAAGGTTTCATATCACTTTGTAGGCACTTAATAATTAGAATAGGTACCCAAGAAGACTCAAAAACCAACAAAATCACCCAGAAAACACCAAACTCAGACAACAAGACTTATGAGATGAGGTACAGGACTATTTGAGAAACAAGCACATATATACGCACCCTAAAGGTAGACAACTCTCGTATGTACCTGTCTGTCGAGGGAAAAAATGTGTATACCAAGAAATAGATTGCCATGGAAAGGGTTAAGACAAGAAACTCATATGAAAGGAAAAATACAGGTTGTCAAGGTTCTATTTATTTCTATTAAAATAATATGTCGAAGTACATAGGTGAATTTTTTTTGTAATCAAACATATAAGAACCAAGAAACTAAGTCCCTCCAGCTAGACCTCCACTAATTCAATCCTCCCCAAAGGCAACCTCATATATAGGAATCAATGAGGTTTTCCATCACAAAGTAGGATGAGATTGGGGGATAAACACAAGAAGTCCATACTTTCAAGGATAAAGCGATCCAGACTCAATATGAAGTGAAATTTCTCTAGAGTGTATTTTCTCTCAAAATTGAATCCTTGATTAGGCTTGGATATGGCTCAATTTATGTCCTCCAAATGGAATTGAGGGGATGATTCAAAGTGTTTCCAGTCTATGGAAGGTCAAGGATCATGGATCTCATGACATGGCATGAAAACCTGGCATAATTTTTAATTTTTTATCACCAAACCTGATGTACGTGGGTTGTAGTGGAGCAACCTGCATATACACTTGTTGTATAACTGATAGGGCATGTATATATATAAAAATGTGAATTTTTGGCTCTGGAGTGAACCAAAAGAGGACTTCAATTCTGTAGATGGAAATGGAAGGCCATCCAAGAAAGCTGCATGGGGTGAGGTATTATTTGTTGTAACATGTTGCAACAAATCCTACTCCTTCACAAGGGGGCACAGAAGGTACCCATTAGTATGAGGGGTCTTCCTCGAATGCCACAATTTTTATGTGTGACCAGACAATCAATTTGCATACTTCAATTAAGAACTACAACACTTTCGAGCCTACTTTGTTTGTTAATGATTCAAACATCTTATCCCCAGCCGGGTGGCCTCTTTATATTGAGAAGACAACCTTTAACAAATGAGACATAATCCAAACACATGGGACACCCACAACTATAGTATTGTGGAAGACCTGTCCCAATCACCTTGTTCCATGTCTTCCCTCAAAATCCTCCAAATTTTCCCAACAGAGTGGAAATCCTTGTTGTCTTCTATAGGTGGAATTGATTCCTCAAGGTCGAGCTTTATAACCTTCAACTTTGATCAGTTTAATCATAGTCTCTACCATCAAGTGAACATTTATATTAAACTATGATCAATGGGGAAAAACATCTTCTGATCCGTGGTTGATGAAGGAGAATCAACTTGCATCATGTCTATTTCTTGTTGGAAGGTCCTCAACTCTCCTAATCTCCACACGTGTGACACATTGTTGAAAGGATTCAATGAACATATGTTATAACCCCATGGAATGAACATTGCCTTACACATTGAGTTAGGTGGGAAGACTGTGTTTTTTTCTATGGAGGTCATCGATGCAACTCTTGAGTACAATTTTTTACTTGGACACACTTGCTTATACAATATTGCATTCCTTGTCACATCAATATTTAGGGTCTTATGATTTCCTCATCAAGGGAAAATTGTGATGATCAATCAACCTACATCCTATAACCCAGACCTAGGATCTAATGCGAGGTATAATGTACCCCTTTTCAATGATACCCAGTAGTCTTATTTTATGTGGGTGTGGGGATATTTAAATATCCTTCACTCATAGGAATATTTCCCCTTCCCCCACCACCTCTTGTTGTGAATATTTCTCCTATCAACATGATTTCCTCATCTGTTAGTTGATCTTTTTTAACTATTGATCCTTGGGTGATACCTTGTACAAATTATGTTGAATCATATGGAGAATCCATGCTGCTCACCATGATCGATATTGTCTATTCGATAGTCCCATCATTATCCACTTATACTAGTCAGCAAATCCATCATCATATAGAGTGTGATCTACCTAATCTACCCATACGGTTTGTTGACTCTCCAAGTTAACATGACATCCTAATTTTGATTTTCCTTCAGAAGAGGCCATCCTAGAAGTCATGGATTCCATAGTGTAGAGCTCGGTTATTTTCAGAACTCAAACTAATTAAAAAAAATTCTAAAATTTAGCTTAGATTTCTCTCATGATTTTATTATACTTGGAATAAAATAGGAATAGAGAGTAACAACATAATAGTGATAACAACATAATAATATCAGCATCAACAACATAATAATAATAACAACATATACATACCTCCACCTTCATGTTGTTTTATCTAGTCCATTTTATGTTTGATCCTATTATTGTTCTTGTTATTGCCTAGAATGAATATTAACCTCCCATCCAGCTAGGAACAACCTCTCCAACTCCCCAACTCTAGGAATCCTTGCGTTTTCCTAGCACTGTTGTTGCTAGGAATCCAAAATTCCCAGCAACAACAGTGCCCTGTGAGAGCTCACCAAAACCATTCCTCCAATTTCCTCCTCCTCCTCTCTCTTTTAGAAATTCAGAAATCCTCAAAGATAAATAAGATCCCTCTTCCAAGTCCTCCCCTTTGTTCTTATCAAGATCTCTCAAATCCCCCTCATTAAATCCCAACAACCTTATCCCCCCATTAATTCCTTACAACATTATCCCCCCATTAATTTCCCAATAGCCTTATCCTCCCATAAATTACTTCATCCACCTTTTAATAATAAAATAACAAAAGACTCATTAATATATTTTAATAATTAATTAAATTTAAATTAAAAACTGTGATAAAATTAATTAATTTGGGTTGTTAGATACACCCACCCTTCAAGAAACTTCATCTCAAAGTTAGAGTAATTTACAATACAAGGGTAATGACACATGACTCATACATCCGCATCAAATAATCAACATCATCAATTTAAAACATTTATACATACTAGTGTACATGTGCAAAGAATACATGTGTAGTTAGCACATACAAGACTATTACATGTACTAATGAAAATAAATATCACACTTAAAATAATTCTTGTATGCATCCAATCCAATCAACAAGACCATTCATTTCATAAAAGATACTAAACTATTTAAATGTTTACGGAATTCCTCATTTACAATGATTTAGCAAAAGCTACATTCACTCAGATAATTTTAGTTTAGTTAAGTAAATATAAATATACATATATACATAAATTGCTCTTTCTCAAAAAGAGGAAATCAATAAATTCTTCTATAAGGTGGAATCCCCACACACTCTCAGCTACTTCTATTCATCTTTCCTCCCTAACTTACTTCCATCTTCCACCCCTATCCATCCTCTGCTAGACTATCTTGGAGCATCAACTATATTGACCTAACCCAAAATAGAACCCATAAGAGGAAGTGTCAACTCTCTTGACCAAGATTCCCTAGCAAAAAACTAGCAGTCATCATCACACATATAAGGGAGCGTGAGCTAACACTATCCTCCCATGACTCTAGGTTTCAGAGAATACACGGTGGGAAATGCCTCCACCCCTCTTAATAGGACTAGGGCCCACACCCTAGCATGGAACATACAGTGGCACTGTGTTACTAGGAATTTTGTCATTGTATATTTAGTTTTAGGTAGTCTGATCACATGGAAAAACCTACACTTGTCCACATATCATAGAAATGCATTTGAACCAATATAATTTCACATACAAAATTTATACCATAATGTTTCCTGGATGATGTTCATGACATCAACCCTTTATCATCTTTATTCTTTGGCTATTTCATAGCATCTTGACCTACATATTAGTCTGTAACACAACTCATACATATCCATGCATTATCATCATGTGAATTCATTTAATCATAATATCAACCCAATAACCACGTACCAACAACTTTAAATGTCAAAATTTTGAAGTTATAAATAGATTTAATAATATCCATCATAATTCAAATATTGTTAAACATTCATAGAATTGACATTCACATAGGTTCATATCTCTTACAAGTTCAAGTGTATCATTAATAGTTTCATAGTGAATAGAAAATAAAAGGTGATTAGGCCTTAAGTAATTCTCGTTATCTAAGTCAAAAGGTGGCATTACGTACAACCACCCTTCCAAACAAAACTTCTTCCCAAAGTTATGGTCATTCTCAATATAAGGAAAAATTCATGACACAACTTATATGTGTCGTCTATGATAGCAAACCCTATTCTATATTGGTCCCATTGGACCTTCACTTGATTAAAACATGTTGGATTCTATTAATATATTGATTGCACTACCCCTATTTAGCAGGCGCCTTACTATGTCTTGACTTTATGTTCTTACCATTTGTAACTTAATTATGCAAAGACGCACTTATTATTTCTTTTTTTGAATTTATTCACCATAAGTTCCATATAGGACCCCCATGTATAAAGTATAGCCTACTGGTTTGATCGCCAGTTAGAACCTTAACTCATCATAGATTGTCTATTTAAGTCAACCTCAAATTTAGTTTGATATAAATTTAATTAAGTTATCCATACATTCCACCTAGGATACCTTGACAATTATAAACAATCATTATTGTCTTTGATTATCACTCTAGCTTGACCATACAGACACCCTCACTCACAAGATGGGGACACAAAAATTTTCCATGCTTAAGAATATGGACTATGATATTCTGAATTATTGTAATGTGATAGTGTAACTTAATGGTTTGTTATTTCCTTCCCCTCCCCTTCATTTTTATCTTTATTATTA